>JAASGX010000048.1:0-60899 GCA_023334415.1 Phytopythium chamaehyphon | reverse complement strand
TCAGAGCAAAAAAGGAGAAGCCGGTAGTACGGGGAGTTGCTTGACGCAGCACTGCTGCGTCTTCAGGGGCCAAGCACAGGCGATCGAGGTGTAGGAATCGTAGTGCTTACATGTGCCTTCAGGCAGTAACTTCCTAGTACAAAGTCTAGCCTGCTAGCTGTGCGCCTCTAGCTTATCACATCCTCAAGTACGGTACTTAGAAAAAACCGTCGTCGTCATCGCTACGCTTCTCTTTCTTGGATGGCGACTGCGATCGATAAATCGCTGATGAGATGTCGTTTTTTGGGGGACTTCGTGGGTTGGGAGCTACGCGGGCGCCTGCTCCACCTGCGGCAGACCCGACGTCCGATTTCTGGGATGGAGACAACTTGAGCTGGATTTCTTCCTCGTCTGAGTCGTCTGTGTTCCAAGCTGAGCTTGGTGTCACATTCTGTTGCCAACAAAAGCGTTAGTTTGAACCAGGGTCACGGCTGCAGATTAAACGAAACATCGAAACATACCAGCTCCACGTAAAGCTCGCCGCCGCCGCCTTCGCCGTCCTGACGAGTTTTGAGCAGGAAGATGATACCAAAAATGGTAATGAGGCCGCCAAGAGTAAACATGGCCATCTGAGTCTTGGTCATGCTAGTGTACTCCTCGAAGTACATGATACCACCGAGCACACTTGTCAGGATCCAGAAACTTTGGTACACTGGAATCACCACAAGCGCATCAAACCGTGCAAGTCCGCCATTGAGGAAGTGCACTTGGCATGCGAGACACATGCCAAGACCCGCAATAATCAGGTACGAGATGAACTGAGTGAACATGTAGCCGCCAGCTTGGCCCCAAATCGCGCTCTTGAGCAGCTCGACAGTAGATTTTGCTAGCAACACAGACTGCCCTCCGAACGTGCCAGCAATGCCACCGTAGCATATGATGTGGAACAGACCGCCTTCGTAGTTGTGCGTGCGCTCAATGTATCGGCAAAAGTAAAAGAGTCCCGTGAGGAACAAGACGATGAGGAAGATGTACACGTGCATCACCGGCTCTTCGTAAAGCCGGATAAGGTCTTCAAGCTCATAAGACGGCGTGCTGTGACCGGCAAAAATGACCGTAAGCGTGACACCGGCGAAGATGATGACGGTTGCAATGATGTTTGACCGCGTGACCCTCTCTTTGTGGAAAATGGGGGCGATAAACATATTCCACACGAGAGAGAGCGCCGCAAGAGGTGCGAGCAGAGTCTGCGGTGCCATACCAAACGCAACAAAGTCGAGTAGAGAGCCGAGGCACACGAGACCGAATCCCATGACCCAGAGAGGCTGCTTGAACGTGCCCTTCTTGACCTCAGCCATCTCGTTCTTGGCCATCGAAAGCTTCTGTAGATTAATGCCGACCGAGTTGAGTATCGAAAAGATGAGCGAGATGAGGAAGCCCGCGACCCACATACCGACTGCCGGGCCGGAGTAGGATAGCTTGAAACAATTGCTCTTTGTTTCAATCTCATCAGAGGAGTACGTCGCGCAAATGTTAACGAGGCCTGGGCACGTCTTTTTCGCCTGCTCGCGACACGAATTGCTGCAGACACGCTTGTAATCTCGGCCGATCTCACACACGGGAAAGTGGACGGCACACTCCAGCTTCTTGAGGAACGCACCGCAGGAGCTGCTCGAGTTTGCCAGATCAAGAAGTTGGATGGTCTCCTCAAGCTGTTGCGTGGTGTAGTCTGCATACTGCGGAAGTTCACCGAGCTTGGTCGTCGTGGCGTTCGTCCACGCCACGTACGCGTTCATGGTGATCCCATCGAGCTCTCCCCACTCATAGTTGGAGCCGCAGACGCTAAAGGTAACTTGCGAGCAAAAGTCGAGCGACGGCGTTCCGCACGTGCTCGAGCACTCCTGAGCGCTGGATTTTGGACACAGCAGCGCTATCGCAGCCGCGAACAGCGGCGTGCGGCGCAGCATGGCTCGGCAGTCTCCCCTTGGATGCCGGAAGCGGTCTTCAGTCTTCTTTTGCTCTAGTTCACTGTGCTGCTGGCCAACGGAGCTCCTCTTGCCGTCGAGGTTTGCTGTTCGCTGGAGGAAAATGGCTACTGCCGCCTCCGTCCTCGGCGCATCCTGCTCCCTCGATAGCTTTTTATTCTCGTCAGTGTCTGGAAATAGCTCCATCGCCAGCGCTCTATGGCATCATGTCCTGCAGGTCCTCCGCCCTTCAGAAAGCTCAAAAAGCCCAAAAAGGTCACGCTGAGCGCTAAACTTGGCGTGACCGCAGGCCGCTCCCGCTCGGCCATTGGCCAGCGCCGCACCGGAATCCTCGCGCTTCAAACCGCACGCAGCGCTGGTATTTTCAGCGCCTCGAGCCGCGATCCTGGATCCATCTCGACGTCGTCACTTGCCTTGCAAGCTGCCCTTTCTCGACTGCAATATGCGATACCTTCCTAAACTAATGTAATCACCCATTATATGCGACATCTCATCAATGTACAAAGGTTGTCGAAACGGATCCTTCGCAGGGGAAGCGAGGTGGCGAAGATATTAGATGGGAGAATCCCAACTGCCGACTGGAAGAAAGCGAAGGTGACGAGCACCATGGGGAACGTCCCAGGGCGATCGGCGGGGGCTGCGCGGGGCGGCGGCGGCGCCTGGAAGGGCCCGTTCAGTGACGAGGCGCGTGGCTTGGCGTGTCTAGAAGGCGCTGGCCAAGTTGCGGCGCGATAGGCTCACTGTGAGCGCTGTTATTACAGGAGTTCGCGTGTCTGGCGGAGCGATTCAGGGACGCGGTGGCTGGGAAGCAGCCCGCGGAGGTGGAAAAGAGCTGCCAGGTGGGGTTTAAATGGGTTTACATGGCCTAGGAAGCATTAAACTAATGCTTGCTGGGCTATTTGTTTGATTGATACAGGCGTGGCTGGAGATCAAGACGCCACAGTCAACGCCAGATGAGGTCGCTCAAGTAATCAAGCGAATTGGCGCTGCGTTCTGCAGATTGAGCGCTCGCCATGCAGAAGGCAGTGCCATGTCGGAGCGAGCATTTGTCGAAACCGGTATGATGAGCTTGAGATTTGCTGTGAAAAGTCATCAGCTCACGCACTTTTGCGCCTCTAGTCGCCCAGTGCACCCGATCGTCGTCGCAGAGCGTGCTGCGCGCGCTGTTTGCGCTTTTCGCATCTCCAGACAATGAGGCTACGCTTTCTTCTACGGAGATCACCGCACTCCTGCTGGCTGTTTTGTGTGTGGCTGACGCCTCGTCAACGGATGAGGAGGCCAGCGGGACTGCTGGAGCTGCAAATACTCTCACCCAGTCGGCGCTCCGCTACTCTGGCCAAAGTGCTGACAGCTCTAGCATTTCCCAAGATGAGTTCGTTCGGTGGGCGTCGGCGCAGTGCCCACTATTGCATACGATATTCGTCTCGTGGATGGCTCGGCGTAGCTTTGACTCACTTGCGCGGCCTTCGTACTTGGCCCCTCAGTTCTCGCACAAGTCCCAAATTCTTTCACGGTACGTAAGGGCTGCTGAAGATGGTTCATTTCGTCATTGTGTTTACTCGGATATTGCAGGGCCCACTTTGTGCACCTGTCCACGGCAACGACGGCTTTGCAGCAGCCACTGAATCGACTTTATACGAGCGCGCAGGATGGATTGAGTTTCAATCGGCTGTGCTATCACGTCCTTGGTTACTCTGGCCCGACACTTGTCGTCATCCAGGACACGGAAGGCGGTGAGTGCTGATGTTCTGAACAAGTTTATGCAGTCATTGTTGAATCTGACAAGCATATTCTTGCAGCCATTTTTGGGATGTTCTGCGATACCGAGTGGAAGGAGTCGAGCCGATTTTATGGGGGCAATGGGTGCTTTCTGTTTCGCGCGGCCCCCGACATTCGCCTTTACCGTGTCACTCCGAGCGGTGCGAATGAGAATTACATGTATCTCAATTCAAAGGGCTATGCGCTTCCGAGAGGACTTGGCATGGGTGGTGACACCAACAGCTTCCGCCTGTTCTTGAGCGAAGACTTTGACGAGAACAGCTACACAACTCCCAAGGATTTATCGTTCGAGCAGGGTGCCCTCTCATCTCGCAAGCAGTTTACCATCAACGCCATGGAAGTCTGGGGATGCGGTGGTGAAGCTGCGCATGCGAGTCAAGGCGCTCACCGTCAGGAAACGGCCGAGCTCATCAACCGCGCCCGAAAAGTCGACAAAGCGCAATTCGTGGGCAGCGATTTCGACAAAGAAATGTTCCTGGGCAAAACCTTCGGCCATGGCACCGACCGCGGCCGAATCGCTGATGATGAACACTAGGTATCTAGGAACGAAGTGTCGGGTGTACTGTACGTATGCTTCCAAAACAATTGATGCGTATTGAGTTTGTGTTGCATTCGCGTTACTTGTCACTCACTAGCCGACATCGCTCGCCGTTTTGTATAGTATTGTACAATAGCAAAGGGCGATGATAGATACCTGAAAAGCACCGTGCCAAATCACTCAGCCATCTCTGTGTCCTCGTCTTCGCCACGGCCACCACTCTCCTCTTCTTCGTCGCCATCCTCTTCATCTTCTTCCACGTCATCGTCTTCGTCCTCTTCATCCTCCTCGTCATCCTCGTCATCATCCATATCAACTATTTGGTCAAAATGACACCTTCGGGCTCCGTCCAGCACATTGCAGTTATCTTCATCGTCGTAGTCTCCCCGGTAGGTATTGCACACTCGGAGCTTGCCTTGTTTTGTGCCGTACAGAAAGCCGCCACCACAAATTGGGCTGAATAGAGCGATGTTCACGTCGTCCAATTCGCTTTCTACGTGCGACAGCAGCTTCATGTCTTCCCATCGGTAGATGCGAGTTACGCGGTGCACTCGAAACTCTGTGTCACTGCAGTTGATCGTTGGTTAGATTCAATCCATGCAACTCAAAGTAGCGATCGGGACTCACCGTTGTATCCGGTCTCGGACGCCATATCCCAGCAGCACATATGACGATGTCGGCGAAATCTTGACTGAAGTCACGCCACCGGCTGCTGTTTCAGCTAAATGGCACGTTTGGACCACACGTCCGAGTTGCTGAGGGTCGAGAGAGATAAGTGCCAGCCAGGTGGACTGGTTCTCAGTTGCGAGACGCCCTCGCCGTGTCCGTTGATTCCGGGTAAGCCGCGTCCGACTCAATGCAATGTTCGGCCGAATGCGCGAGTAGGGTTGCTGTGGCATCGAGGCAGCGCTTGGTACAGGAGCTCCGGGGATAGCGCCTGGGCCAATTCCAGTAAGCACGGGGTTTCGTGCCGCTGTGACGAGAGGGTGTCGGTGCATTCCAGACGGAGGGTGTAGCCGCGGCCGAACGCGGCGAATGTGCTGCTCAAAATACTGGTCCATCGTCAATGCAGCCAGGTCGGGCACATTTTGAAGTGTCATCAGCATATTTGGTGCGCCACTACCATGAGGAAGAGCAAGTAATCGAGCGGGCGGCTGGATCGCCATTGGCATCGGCGTCACACGGGCTCGAGGTAGCATCGAGCCTGTAATAGCAGCCGTGCCTGTTGGCGTTGACGAGCTGCTGTCATTGCTTGCCATGGCCTGAAGGTTCGAGATTGCAACATCCGCCACAACATCTTCCGTCGAGTTGGTCTCGTCAGCTGTTGGTTCTTGATTGACAGTCGCGAGAATCTGCTCGACGTCAGAGGTGGCATCCATCTCCGCAACCATCTCCACTTCTTTCTCAGCTTGGCGTAGCGAAAAGTCTGCGCAGATCGCAAGATATCGACCACAGCGGGAAATATCGAACCCGCCATCGTTGTAGATAAGCGCATGAGAGAGGATAACCCGACTATTACTCATGGCTTTCTTGATGAGATGGGGCTCAGGAGACAACGCCCATGACGGATCAAAGTCCCACAGTGATAGCGTGACAGTAAGGTCCGAGGGCGGGGATTGTCCTTGCGGGCGCTGTTGAACATTCGAGGGTCAATTCACAGTGTGTCAAGGGTACAAAAGCAGCATGATCACATACTAGATAACGCTCGTTGGCTTCACCGACCATAATCTTGGTAGGATCAGGAAGGAATGTGACGGATCGCAACGTCTGGTAGCTGAACATGGCAATTCTTGGTAGAGTATGCTAAACGTAGGGTGTTACGTGACGAATGCGGTAAGCGCTGGAGTATGTCACAAGGCGAGAAATAACGATTGGAACAAGAGATCGTACCTGGTAATCCCAAGTGTAGACGCAAGTGCCACTTGCAATCGCCAAAATATCTCCAGAGGGGTGGAACGAGATGGAGATGATCGCATGCCGAAGCGTCGACATGTACAGACATCGTCCCGTTTCAATATCCCAAAATCTGTTGCATGTGGAACACAGGAACACGGTCAATAAATTGCAGTGATGTAAAAGTGCCAGCATAATGGATCTTCGTACCTGACTTGAAAGCCTAGACAGCCAGACGCAACGTATCGCGGGTCTGTCGGGTGGAATTTGACGCTCCAAGGAGTTCGTGGGTGGCCCACAAGCGTCTACAAAGCGCAAATAGCACCAAGAGCAAATTAGAGCTCTTGTTGGTCATCAAACTACAAAGCCAAGAGCGAACCTGAATGACTCGTCCAGTCTCAAGACAAATAATCTTGACTGTGTGGTCGCCGTGGGTCGACGCAAACGTTTTCCTGCTCGGTATTGCCGTGAGAATTTCGTTTCTACGCACGTCCATAGCACCTCCGTTTTTCCACGTACCCATCGGGGCTGATGGCAATCGATATGGTCGATTTGGTGGTGGGCGGCAGCTCAAAGTACCTGCTCTGGTGCTGTTCGCCGCGAGCACATCAACAACCCGTTATCTCTCCCTCTCCTCATCACTGCTTCGACCACCATCACCGCAATCCACGAACGCACCTTGCTGGCGCTCTCGCTCTCGGCCCAGAAGTTCTCCTCGCGGTCGTTGCCGAGCGCACGCGCGGTCTTGAGCCTCCTGCCGCCGCCGAACTCTCGGCGCAGCAGCACCGATGCGATGTTCTGCGGACTCTTGACGTGCTGGAAGGACGTGGGCACGCCCGGCGGGTTCAGGTCGGCCGCGGCGCGCTGCCAGACCTTGGAATCCATGCGGGCGCTGGGCTTGGCGGGCGGCTGCGCGCGCGGGGGAGCGGCCCTATCTGCTATAAGCACGTCAGCCATTCGCTCTGAGGCCTAGGGGGGCAGTTCGCGGCCGAGGGGGGAGCGCAGCGCCCACCCTGTCGCCCGGAGCCGCCCTCCCCTCGATGAACGCCCCGCCGGTATAAATAACCGCGAGGCGAGCGCTCCAGGAAGCCTAGAGCGACGGGAAAGCCACGTACGGGGGCGGCAGGAAGCGGCGGAGCTGCAGGTGTGAGGTAGGCGCGGGTCGGCGCCTCGGGGAGCGCGCGGGGGCCGCGGGCGGGCGGGCGGCGGCGCGGCACTTTCCCCTACTGGGGCGCGAGGGCAATGGAACTACGACACGGGCTGGGCCGCAAGAGAAATTGGCTACGGGTACAGTCGCACAAGTCATCACCAGTCGGGGACAAGAAGGTACGCTTGGAGCCACCGAACGTTGAGACATACTGATGGCACACGTCAGTACACCACTTCAACGAGGTCAAGTGCTAGCACTCGCCCTCACTTTGGACGACGACCCCAAGCAGCAAGAAGCGTTTTGATATTAGTTAAGGTACACACTTGCATGGTGGGGCTACGCTACAGGAACGTGTCGGACGAGAATCCCTCGAACAGGTTGGCCGCGTCCTCGAATAAAGCCGCGTCGGACACAAGCTCCTGCGGCAGGGCTTGCGATTGCAGTGACGGCTGTGCCGGCGCTTGGGGTTGCTGTGGGGTTGCTTGCGATGGCTGTGGAGCTGCTGGGCGCTGCTGTTGCGGCTGAGAAGCTGGTGGCTGTGGTTGCTGCCGATTCTGTTGTGGTAGTTGCTGCTGTTGGTGTTGCTGCTGCGGCTGTACTTGCTGGGAAGGCTGCTGGGATGACGACTGTGGTTGCTGCTGCTGTTGCTGATGTTGCTGCTGGGGATACATGCCTACACTAGTCGGTATGTTTGCTCGATACATTTGGGCTTGACGTAGTTGTTGCTGCTGTTGCTGTTGCTGCTGCTGGTTACCCATGTTGCCAGCGCCATTCATCATGCCGTACTGGAAATTGTTGGCCATCATGGACGGGTTCCCAACCCCAGGATAGCCTCCTCCCATCGGATTCGCCATTTGATTAGCAGCCATATTTCCAGGCATCCCGTAAGGTGCCATGCTTCCTCCATTCGCACTGGGCTGCGCACCGGGAAAGCCGCCTATCGCTGGCTGGCCGTACGAAATTGACGCGTTGAAAGGGTCCATGGGTAGCGGGTTTGAGCCGCCACCCATCATTCCGTAGCCGGGATTCGCGTACATATTCGGCTGGTTGTACATGCCGACTCCCATGCCCATGTTCATCGGGATTTGCATCTGCATTTGCATCTGCATCATCATGAGCTGCTGAGGATTCATCATGCCATTGCCTCCAGCTTGGCCCATTCCACCCATCGCCATTGCCGGGTTCATGAAACCCGAGTTGGTAGGAGCTGATGATGGGTTGAAAGCTGTAGGGCCGAAACCTGAGGATGGCTGTGTTGTCATCATCGGTGCGGACACACTCATTGCGGGAACGCTTGACGAAATTGCGCTAGAAACACCCATTGACGAAGTGATTGGAGTAGCGCTAGCGCTCCCAACGCTGGCCATCGGCATCGATACGCCTAACCATTCACATCGCGATTGATGAGTATCTGCGGGGCACAGCTGCTAAATAATCGGAAGCTGCACGTACCTAATGATTGTGAGCTGACGGGGGCCGAGTTCAAGGGTCTAGACGTTGATGAAGAGCTAGGAGGGGAGCTGGCGGGAGTGGTGGTTGCAGAGTTTAGCGGAGCCGAAGTCACAATTGTTGTGGGCTTCGACGTGACCTTCTTGGACGACTTCATCGTTGCCGCGGGGGTTGGGGATGCCGCCGTCTTGGTCACTGGAGCTGGGCTGGTTGCTGGAGTAGGGTCTTTCTTGACACCGGTCTTCGAGTCTTCTGTCGCGATCTGCCTGTCCGCCAGGGACGCCAACACCTCGAGGCGCGCACCAATCTGCTGCCTGTACAAGTAGCACTTCTTGAGCCACTCCTTGTGGTCAAGCTGGTCATTGACAGGAGCTATCAACAATAAAATCGATCAGCAAACTCCCAAACTCCTCAAAAACCTCCCTTCGCCACTCACGCTGCTGTCGATGCAGCGCGTTCCACATCCTCAGCGCGGCCTCGTTCTTCTCCAGCATAGCCTGGATCTCCCTCGCCGACACCTTCCGGTCGGACCCCAGCACCTGCCGCCACCAATAGCACCAGCCTCGTAAGCTACCATACCTATCAAACAATGTCATAAGGCCAAAGTCCGCACCTGCGCCGCCGCCGCCGCCCGCTGCTGGAGCCTAGAGACCGCTAGTGCGCTGTTATTAACACCTGGAGCAGCCACGCCGCCTGCCAGCGCGCCCAAGTCCTGCTTGTGCGCCAGACTGGCCGCGTGAGCCCGCGCCTGCTGCAGCAGCTGCTGCTGCTCCGGAGATGGCTGGAAGCCGCCGGGACCCGCGGCGGACGCCTGTGGAGCTGCCGGAGCCGATGCGAAGCCGAACGAGGCGCTCGGAGCCGTCGGCGGCGCTCCGTTTGCCATGCTTGGGAGCGAGATCGGCGCCCCCCGGAGTCACTCGACGCTTGCGTACTGGCGCCGATGCCTGTCTGTCTGGAAACGAGAGCGCGTACCAGGAATGTGGTACCGAGAGGTTTGAAATTTTGACTTGGATAAAGTATGTAGGTGAGAGCGGGCATTGCAGTCAGCATCAGCAACCAGGATGCCGGATACCAAGGACCACCAAACTCCGAGTAAGCTTGATTCCCTGACTGCATGGCTTGCTTGGTGGAGATCAATCGGCAAAGCACCACAACGCAGTTGCTAACGGTATGTGCATGGTTGTCGTGCTTGACTCGGTGCTTTGGTATTGTTTTCCATTTAGTAGACTTGGTGGTGTACTTCAGCTCGACATTGCTCGCCATGAAGTTGCATATTTTGCTCACTGACAACTTTGAGCGCGATGTCGCCTAGTGCATTGCATGTTCAGTCGACAGCTGAATTTGGATTGTTTCAACATGCATTTTCAGGTTGCCAGCATGTGGTGATATTCTCCTAACACCAAACAATCTCCACATTTGGAGATATCATGACCACCTGCAATCCATGATCTTGCAGTCATTTCGATCGAATGTAGTGTGGGAGCTCCAGAGAAGAGGGTACCGCTGAACCAACAAGTTCATTGCAAGTACTTTAGTGAGTTTTCGCACTGTTGCTTTTGTTTGGCCACTCAATCGAAAAATCAATATATCCGCTTTCTGCTTATCCCGCGAGACCGTCGCAACTTTTTGTGCGAGTTTTAGCAGTACGCAGGTTTCCGTAGTGAGAACTCTGCTAAACTGACAAAATCATTCACCGACCGGACCGAGGTTGAGCTGAGTAATGTCAACACAAAGTTTAAGCGCCGTCAGTTGCATAGGTGTCGTGACATGTGAGTCAATGATCGGGCTTTCCTCTGAGTTTCAAGAGAGTTCGGGGATTGGAGATTGAGCTCGATGGTAATAACTCACAATACGATCTTGAATCATGCTATTGAAAGACTGATGGAGTCGAGGCTCGCCAGCTACAGTTTGCTCGGGGCAATTTCGAAGTAAGAAATGTAAACTAGTATACTTCAAAGCAGTACTGATGCCTCCTAAAACGCAGACTTCTCAGCTGGAATCTGATCGTAGTCGCTCGCGGCAAGGTCAAAACAACCATCTTGAAAACTACAAGGCAAAACCACCAGTTATGTGGCTCTGCACAACTTACCCGTTGGCGGCCCACCATTCGTAATTGCGATATGCCAACGGCGCCACCCTGTTTTGAAGACTTCATCAAGTCGAGGTTCTCTCGGCAAGGGAAGCAAGCACTAATTCTACTTCGAAGTAGCAAAGTTTGCAAGGTAGCAAAAGAACAGTGACTAGTGTCTTTTATTCGTTGGAGTTGGCCGACTGACATGCAGCAGGAGTGCCCACGCGCGAAGAAAACATGTCATGTATGTGCATGAAGAGATTTCAGACACCCATAGCATATAACTCTGGACAGCTCCTTTACAGGTCGATTTCTGGTCTGGTCACATCTAGTGCGTCAATATACACGAATGTGTTTGCTTGGAGCCGGTAACATTCGACTTGACAAAGCGGAGCTCGCTTAACGAACGCATGCATTTGTCTCTGGTTAGGCATCCCCAGTGGGGTTCCGTATTCACACTCCAATGGCACATCACTGACGAGTATCTTCGAGCTCAACTGTTACTGTTGTGCACAGTTGCCAAACACGACACTTTTCCTACTGTAGGGTGGTTGGCCAAACAAAACCATCGGCTGCAGCGTTACGAGCTTGTGCCAACCGTCAACTACCATGCCAGACTAGCGAATGCCTCTTGAGCTCAGCTCAATCGGCGGCACCAACGCCTCCAGCGGCGCATTTTGCCTTCAAGGCGGTCTGCCATGACGCCGCGCTCGTCACGAGGGCTCAACACGAGATTCCCGCCAGATTCCGCCCATACTCGCCACAAGAGAAAGCGCTCGATGGGTGCGACGCCCTCTCTACCATCACTCATGGTCACTTGCGCTCAGTATGCGTGCGGCATTTCTCTTCACCCGATCACCATGTCGCGCCATCGCCGGGCTCCGTCATTCTTCAAGCGGCGGCGAGCGACCCCAAGCTCCCGCCGTCTATTTGAACGCACCGGTCGAGCCTGGAAGCGGCCGACTGGGGACGCGAGAAAAAGGGAGGAACGGCCGGGCGAGTTGAAGCGGCCGGGGTGCTCCCACAGTGGAAAGATCGCGAGCCCAGCGCCCCCCAACGGCCTTAAGCACACTCGACTAGCGACCCATGGGCGCCGCCAACAGCGTGCGCAAGCTCACGATCGACTCGATCGCGCTGCTCGAGCAGCTCGAGCCCAACGCGGGCGAGGCGCAGCTCAAGGCCGCGCTGAGGCGGCGCGTGCAGAAGCTGCTGGCGCGTCGCTGGCCCTCGTGCCGCGTGCTTCCGTACGGATCCTCCGAGAGGTGCGCTCTGGTACACTACTGCTGTTCGCGATGATGAGGCTCTAACGTTATAGCTTTAACTAGCGGACTCGGCTTCGGCGGGTGCGACCTGGACCTGGGCATCTACTTTGACGGCGTCGACGTCGAAGCGCAGGGACACTTTTCGCCGGACGAGCGGATCGAGTTCCTGACGACCGCCTGCGAGTGCCTGCAGCCGGAGTTTGAGGTCCGGGAGTTCGTGCGCCACGCGCGCGTCCCGATCCTCAAGCTGTGGGACCCGAAGCGCCAGGTAAAGTCGTTGAATTATCTCCAACTGTTGATATGCCGAATGATTGACGGTTGCGTTTGCTGCTGCAGATTGCCTGTGATCTGTGCGTTGGCGGGGTCCATGCGTTGCTGAACACGGCGCTGCTCAAGTACTACGGGCAGGCGGACCCGCGAGTCCGCCCGCTGGCGTTTGCAGTCAAGTACTGGGCAAAGCAGCGCGGTATCAACGAGTCGTCGAACGGAACGCTCAGTTCATACGGTACGTTTCTTTCACCCGGGGTTCTTTTCAACGCAGCAACTAACTTTGGGACTTGGCGTCTGTTGTACTGCAGGGTTTTTGCTGCTATTGATTTTCTACCTGCAGTCGCAGCACCAAGAAATCCGTCTGCCTCGCGTTGACTCGCTTTTCCAGAATATCATGGCGGAGCCTTCAATCTCAGCGCTAGTCGCGCGACTGAATGCGCTGCCGTTCATGGAGACGATTCCATCCACGTTTGGCACGTCCGAAGTGAACTCGGTCGGTGCATTGCTGGCAGGCTTCTTTGAGTTCTACTCCCAGCGCTTCAACATCGAAGACGAAGTTGTGAGCGTGAGAACCGGCGTGGCGCTGTCTAAAACTACCAAGTGGAGCCACCCCGTATCGTGGCGCATCAGCATCGAAGACCCGTTCGAGCTTGCTCACGATGTTGGTCGCGTCGTGTTCCACAAGGCCGGGCAAGACCTTCTCAACCGCGAGTTTTCACGCGCGTTCGAGATGATTAACAATGGCCATCGGTGGGAAGATATTTGCTTGCGCGATGAGACAGCGTGGAATGTGACGGCGACGTGCTACATTTGCCTCGGCGGCGACCACACGACCCGGAACTGCTGCCAACTCAGCCGCCACCGCATGAGTGGGTCAAGTGCGCTTGGTGCGATGTCAAATGTTGCCTCGGTATTGTCAGACTGCTGGTATTGCGGCGAGCACGGTCATTACAAGGCCAACTGTCCGATGCTGTTCTTCCGCGATATCCCGCTGCCAGGCGTGATTGTCGGGTCCCCTGACGACGTAAGCACTTTCTCGGCAATCCCGCCTCAAAAGCAAGTGCAGCGCCAGCAGTCTCGCGACTTTCTCAAAGCTGTGGTGTCGGATCCGATTCCAATCCCCAAGCAGGTGACAAGGACTGGGCTCGCCGTGTGGGAGCGCGGTGCGTCGCCAGCATCCTCTGTCTCGTCGTTTTCTCGCCCAACAAAGCGCAAGAAGCGGTCTCGCCACTCCCCCTCCGGCTCGGCGTCTCCGCCACCAGCTTCTCCGTCGTCAATCTCGTCATCCGCATTGGCGTCCTTTTCGTCGGAGAAGCGCCACAACCACAACAATCAGCGCCTCAGCAACCGCCACCAGCTCCCGTCAAGCCGCATCCGCCACGCCGGGCTGGTCCCGTGGACCGCTCCAGCTTCGCGAGTCGGCGGGAAGAAGTGTGCGGCTGCGTTGGAGTCGGCCGCAGGCGCTCGAAGGCGCCGTGGCGTCGTCGCCAAGCCGCCGGCGAGCGCCGCGGTGACCGCCGTCGTGCCATGTTGAAGACATTTTAGCTGTATTTATATCGACATTGCAATACTGAACTCAAGTGAAATATACTCTCGCTTCTGATTGGAGCGTAAAATGACTGCTATTCTCCAATCAAAAGGGTTATTCGGCGGCTTTGGTTGGTGGTGGCCAACCGACAAAGGCCGCGTTGCCATTACCGAAGCAAGGAAGGCGGCCATGTCGGTGCGACGGAACGTGCGGCTGCGCCGCGAGTACCTGTACCGCAAGGGCCTGGAGGGCAAGGAGCGCGCGCTGTACGAGCACAAGCAGCAGCTGAAGGAGGCGGTGCGCAGCGGCAAGGCGATCCCGACGGAGCTGCGCGGCTCGGAGAAGCGGCTGCGCCATGAGATGGAGTACGACGACGAGGCCCACGAGGCGCCGCGCAGCCACATCGACGACGAGTACAAGAACGCGGGCATGTTCGACCCCAAGGTGGCCATCACGACCTCGCGCGACCCCAGCTCGCGGCTCAAGCAGTTCGCGCAGGAGATCCGACTCATCTTCCCCAACGCCGTGCGCCTCAACCGCGGCGCCCACACCATCAACGACGTGCGTCTAGCTTTCCTTCTTGTGATTATTGTGCATTGGCTGACTTTACGCCTTGTGTCTTTGCAGCTGGTTGAGAGCGCGCGCTCGAACGACTACACGGACCTGGTGCTGGTGACCGAGACGCGCGGCGAGCCCGACGGACTGGTCGTGAGCCACCTGCCGTACGGCCCCACGGCCTACTTCTCGCTCAGCAATGCCGTGCTGCGCCACGACATCGAGGACCGCGCGACCGTGTCCGAGGCGTACCCGCATATCATCCTGAACGAGTTCCAGACTGTACTCGGCAAGCGCGTGGCCAACATCCTCAAGCACCTCTTCCCCGTACCCAAACCCGACGCCAAGCGAGTGATCACGCTCTCGAACGACAACGACTTTGTGTCGTTCCGCCACCACGTCTTCAAGAAGACTGGCCGGGAGGTCGAACTGCAGGAGTGTGGGCCGAGATTCGAGCTGCAGCTGTACCAGGTCAAGCTGGGCACATGCGACCAGAAGGAGGCCGAGAACGAGTGGGTGCTGCGTCCGTACATGAACTCGGCCAAGAAGCGTCGTATTCTGTGAGCCCAATAGCCTTTAGACAGCGGCAATCGCGGCAAGGCGTGTTTCCTAACTAGATGATCAATGCAACGTCAACAACACATCACAGCAGTGCAGTTCATTTTCACGCTTAAGACTAACTTGACGACTTCTATCCACAAGGGTCGCCTAGAGCGACACATTAATCTCAGCCTGCAGGAACGAATCGCCCGGAATGCGAGCAAGAATCTTGCTCAGTGGGTCGACGGGCGGGGCGTACATCTCAAATGTCGCAGGGGCTGTCGTGATCTTGCTCAGGTCGAGACGGAAGAATGTCCAGCAGCCAACCTCAATCTCTTCGGTAACGAGGCTACGGTGCCGCAGCTCCATGACCGCAACGCATCCTACATCACGCACTCCGTTAGTTACTATCCACTTGACATCATTTTTCAACACCAAGCACAAACTTACCCTCCTTGAGGTGTTCCAGTGGTGTCTGGATGTACCACGAATTGCCGAACCACCAGTAGTTTCCACCCGTCTGGATTAACGAATTGGGTGTCTGCTGCTGACGCTCGACCACAGCTCCGTTCGCATCGAGCACGTACAGGTTGAAGTGTGGCGTCTCCATGATCGGTCCTGTGGCGACGGCGATGGCACCAAGGAACACGGATACGTAAGTGCTGTCTGAGAGGCGTGAGGGCACGCCGATGAGTGGCATTCGCTCTGGATCCTTTTCGGTATGGGTCGCAGGGTCAAGAATCTCGCGCAGATCATCTTCATCGGCCAGGCCCACAGCAGTAAGGCCCTTGTTGTTGGCGATTGATGGGTCAGCGCCCCGCTTCATGAGCGTCTCCGCTAGGTCATACCGGTTAAGCTCGACGGCGTAGTGCAGCGCAGTGTCGCCGTTTTCGTCAACCGCATTCACGTCGGCACCATTCTCGATGAGCCAAACACTGACCTTGGCGGCCTCGAAACCCTCGTCCTCGTCGTTCTGGATGGCCAGGTGCAAAGGCGTAAAACCCGCGCGATTCTTCATGTTGACGTATTCGCGACGCAAGTATGTGTCGATGCAGATCATATTCTGGAACGCAGGCACAGCAGTCGTGATGCGCACACCCTGTACCTTGCGAATAGCCGTCATCCATTCGTGAACTTCCTCCTCCGAGTCGGCTGCGAGAGACATGATACCTTCAGGATTCTTGCTGCTCTTTAGTCGAGGGGAATGGATCTCAAAACAGTGGTCGACGTGCGAGACGCGCTTGATGGTCGCATCACACAATTCGAGCATTTTGAGCGGGATCTTCTCCTTCGGCGCCTTATAGTACGAAAGACACACTTCGTCCACGATCACATAGCGCTTGGTCGCCCACCGGTTTCCACTCGCCTTGCGCAGGAAACCTTCCTTGTAGATTTCGATTTGAACAGTCGTAGGAAGCACCGGTGGGAGTCCACCTTGTGTTGATAGCCGTCTGTTTGCACCGCTCATTCCATTGCGAGGCGTGGATGAAACGAGTGAGCGCCGTCCTCCACGCTTAGGAGCCGAGTGATCACCAGGCTTAAACGACGGCTGCATCGAGAACGAGGAACCACTAAATGTAGACAAGCTCTTCGATGGTGAGCGAGCTGGGGCGGAGCCATTAGCCGGTGTGCCGAGAGACGCAGTGCTGGCACTAGACACCGAGCGAAGTTTGTTGGTAAGATTGTCCAACTGCTGCTGTTGTGTCAGCCCCTCATCAGGTCCAGCGGAGCTGCTGGCACTGCTTGCGCTGCGTGTACGGGCACCACCAAAGTCGAAGTGCCCACCGGTACCCGAGTTTCGGTTTGCAACCTTGCACAACAGACGCACCATATCTAAGTGCGCAACACGAGCAGCGTAGTGGAGCGGAGTACTGCCAGCCGCATCCTTGCCGTACACAAGGTCTTCCAGCTGTGGCGATTCTTCCAAAACAAAGCGAGCGAGGTTCAAGTCGCCGTTCTTGGCGGCAACGTGCACGAGCGATATCATTTCGTTGCGGCGATCGCGCACACGTAGCATTCCAGGGATTTGTTGCGCAATGCGACTAACTTCGGTCAGGTCGTACTCATCTGCAGCATCAAACATGTGCGCGGTACGGTTGCGCATACGGACGCGCGCCAAAAAGATTCGCACAACACCAAGCACACGAGCCATTGCTCGACGACGAACATTCGCAACATTGGATGCCCGCTTTTGTCTGAAAACACTCTGCACCATAATGATGCGTGCTCGCGTTTTGTTGTACTTGGTTCGCTGTACATGTCCGCGGTAGCGCGCCTGAAGACAGATAACACCACGACGGCATTTCTTGAACGTTCTGCGACCCAAGAATGTGCGGACAGCACTTTGAACAATCTTTGCTGAACGACGAATGCGTTGATATTGCGTTCGCGCAATCGTCATGCGCGAGAAAGCTTGCAATGTGATGATCTTCTCGCGTGTATCACGATATTTGTGCGCCTGTGCATGGCATCGCCACAGTGCCTGCAACATGATAATGTGGTCGTTGCGTTTCGCGAACCGCCGGCGTTGGATTTGCATGCGCCAAAGTGACTGAACGATAACAATCTTCTTGCGTTCGTCACGGTACCGCTGGCGGCATATAATCATACGACCAAATGCCTGGATACGAAGCGCCATCTTCAGGTCATGTGCGATCTTGCGGCGCAGTAGGTTGCGCCGGATCATGGTCTGCAGTGCGATTGTTGCCTCACGGCCCTTAAGGTACTCAGTTCGAACCTTGTTTGCACGGACGCGAGCTTGGATCATGATAACACGGCGGCGCGAGCGAGCGAATCTGCGGCGAGCCAAGAATCCGCGTATAATTCGAGCAATCTGAGTCTGCGCCTTGTTACGCTTGGCAGCGCGAGCACGAGCAGACTTGCCGTACTTCAGGCGTGCAAGATAGCCACGACCAACTGCGTGCAGCACAATTGCTGCACTCTTCATCTCGGCGTACTTCTTCCGTCCACGGTACCCTTTGTATCGAGCAGCAATTACTGTAGCAGCCTTACGCTTCTGAAGGAAGGCACGACGATCGTGACGCACATTACGAGCGTTTGCAAGCTTAGCAGCAGCGCGTTTCTGTCGCAAAAATCGACGACGCGCAAGAAAACAGCGAGCTTGAGCGTTGATCTTGGTGGCCGCTGGTGGTGCATGTCGAAGGTACCAAACATGGCGGCGAGCTCGCTTGCCTCGAACTCGGCTCTGGATAAGAACGGTTGCCTTTCGAAGCTGAAGATACTTTCGGCGCTGAACAAACTGCCGGCTCACAGCCTGAGCCCGCGTAACTCGACGCTTGGTTGTCAGGAACCAACGACGTGCAATGAATCGACGCGCCACCGCTTGGACACGGATGATGCGGGCACGGTCTGCCAAATACTTGCGGCGCTGCGAGCGACCACGGACTTGGCTTTGGATCTTGAGAGCCGCATCACTCATGATCTTGCGCATCTCGTTATCTAGATTTCGAAGCTGGCTATCGCGGAGGAAAACCTTTTTGTGACCAAGTTGCCAGTTTTCGCGAGGAATGAGCCGCAAGATGACCTCACACAGCTGTTTCTCATCCATGTTCGCTCGCTTGTCCTTGGGCAAGTGGCGAGTGAGGATCTGGTACTTCTGGTGAAACTCGCCAAAGAGACGGCGCACAGGGAATCCGGACCTACGAATGCGCACGGTCTCCATCACACCGAGATAGATAAGCTGGTTCAAGATCAGGTCTGCGTTCCACCCTTGAGGAAACCTGAGGTTGTTGGGCTTGACACAACGCACAAACCACGGAGCTGTAGCCTTTAGCTCAAGCATCAGGTTGGCCATTTGGTCACGGAACTTTCGGCCCACAGTCATTGTACCAGTCATCTTGTTTCCTGCACGCGAGAGAGGCTTTCGAGCCGCATTTCCACCCGCTGCAGCTCCACCGGGTTTCTTCTCAGCGACTGGGTACAGCTGTCGCAAATACTCGCACTTGGAGCTATCCATGAGTGAGACAAGGTCGCTGTGGAGCGAGTCGTCATTCTTCTCGAGGAATCCCGTGACGTTATACGTGACCTGGCCAGCATAGTGGTGAATGATAAATTCGTCGTTGGCAAAACGCGGCTTGGAGTAGTAAATTTCGGTGCCCTCCGGGATTTTGCCCTGCGGGATATGCGTCTGGTGCAGTTTCTTGATGAAATTTTCGTCGCTTGCACGGCGACCAAGCATGGCTTGCTCATCAAGCAATGGCAGGATACCGAGAGGTTTCTTGTCAATAAGGTCAAGACACGGGCCGTTGTCCTTGAACTCCAGCCGCGAAAAGTCAATACCTTCCTCAACGTAAACGTCTTGCTCATACACGAACACGTGCTGGTTGAACTGCTGCTGAAGCATCTCGTTTGTATAGTTGATGCAGAGCTGCTCAAATGAATTCACTTGAAGACTTTCAAAGCCGAAAATGTCAAGAATTCCGATGAATTTGGCGGTTGCATTAGTTCCCGAAGCACCACCAGTGAGCTGAGAGGTTGACTTGTTGATCTGCCCAACGAGCCAATCGAAGATCTTGCTGAAAATGTCTTTTGCGAGACCGTTTGTGGATCGGGCAGACTCGACCGAAGATAGCGAAATTTCAGCCATGGATCCTCGAGCACCAGCAGAAATCGTTCGTTTGGTCAGTGCAAACTCGAGTTCGCCCGGTGTTACCATCATCAGTTCAGCGAGGTTCGCAATATCGTCACCGTTTGCGATTTGGGACTCGTTCTTCTCATTTTCGGTAAACTCGAGGTTTCCCAGATGCAGCACGCATGCTACAAGAGCAAAAATTGTCTTCTGGAGCTCGGCGTCAATACCAACTGTGCCCATCGCTTCAACAAGCTCCTTGAAGTCCTTCTTGTCGTTGATTTCGGGAACCTGGATACAGTTTCCTTGATTGAGATAGAAAAATTCGCTGGCACTCTTGAGTTTCAGTGAAGCTTTCTCCGCAGCAGACATGCCCGCGCACATCTGGTAGAAAATGTGGTAGTTTCGCTCGTTCTCGGCGCAGCCAACGATGCGACTCTTCTCGAGCAAAAAGTGATTCGTCGTGGCACCCGAGATCGTACCATCGTTGTGGTAGTAGATTTTGATGAACTTACCAAAGCGACTACTGTTGTCATTTCGGATGGTCTTGGCATTGCCGAATGCCTCCAGAAGCGGGTTACTCTGTAGCACACACTGTTCGACAGATCCGCCGCCGCTGCCACTGCTGCCCGCCCCTGCGGAGCTGGCTGGGGCACTCTTGCCGCCACTCTTCGGTCCTTTCTTCCCGATCTCACTAATATTGGCTAGATACTGTTTCACGCAGCAAAAAAAGCACATTAGATCTCTGGTGTGTGAAAACTCCAGGCAGTGTAAACGCGAGGAAAACTATTTACCCGCATGATGTACTTGGAGGCCTCCGTTTTGCCGGCGCCACTCTCGCCCGAGACTAGCACCGACTGGCACTTGCCGTCCCTCCAGAGCGCGTGGTAGGCTCCGTGGGCCGTCGAGTAGACGTGCGGCACGGGGTTGTCGAGCTTGCCGATCGAGTCGAGCTCGGGGAAGTTGTAGAGCATCGGGATGTTCTTGTACGGGTTGATGGAGATGAGAATATCTCCGGTGTACGTCTGTCAGAAAGGTGCGTCAGCGCAAAGATCGCAATGATCCAAAACTACAGCAATAACAACTGCCAATATGCCAAAATGCCAAAATGCCACGCACGTAGATGTGGTCTTCGAGATAGCGGCGGCGCAGCAGGTCGAGCAGCGGCGCCTCGTGCAGGTTGTCCATCTCGGCGATGTTGTCCAGGTCCATCGAGTGCGTCGGGTCGTACGGGTGCACCTGGTCCACCGCGAACGTCTGCTCCGCGTCCACCTCGGGCACCACCACGTGCAGCTTCTCGCCGTCGTCCTCCACGACCGTGCCCAGCTGCCACACGTTGCGCGCGTCGGGCACCCAGACCTTCTCGCCCTCTCGGCGAGGCGCGCGCGGCGTCGCCATGGCTGCTCCGTCCTTTCTCGCGAGAAAACCGGGAATGAACCCCTTTGGCTTGGTGGGCCTACCCACGCAGCGCTCGAGGTATACTGAAGCCAAGTCAAGAAAGCAGGCGCAGCTGGTGATTCGCGTCAGCTTCTCTTTTTTCCTGTCGCACCCTCATCAAGCAACATGTTGGGGGGGCAAATGTGCTGAGCGATCTATTGACCGTGTCAATTGCGTTGCGAAATGGGAGCCGTGGGTAAATGATATGGGTTCAATATTTTATTTTACGCCAATCAAAGAGTAAAGATCGCTTCAATTTGACCGTGAATTGGCTGAAAACAATATTTTTCAAAAGCAACTTGGCTGGCCATCCTCATTCCATCCGACTGGACGACCATGGAGGAGCTCCATTGGCAGCACGACGAGCATGCTGCCGCGCTGAGCTACCGGCTGCTGGCCGCGGGCTGCAACGACCGTTACAAGCCCGCGCTCACTGCGCACGTCGGCGTGCCGAGCGTCTACGTGGCGCCGCTCGTCGAGCGCGCGTTCGCGCTGCACCCAGCCATGTTCATGGTCACTGACGTGTCCGAGTATGACGAAGAGCATGCTGCGCGGTCTAGTTTGCCACTGCCGGACCTGATCGTGCGTAGCAATACGATGCTTTATTGCGGTGGATTGATCTTGATCTAACGGACTTCACTGGGGCTTTGTAGTGGGACGAGTATGAGAATCTGGACTGGAAGAGCGTTCTTGGAGGCAAGGTCATTGCCAACGCCTACTGCGTGCGCAAGGGGCTATCGCGCAAGGCGCAGCTGTCCGTCTACCTCTCCAAGTACATCATGAAGCACCCCAAGTGCTACCTCAGCAAGGCGCTGCCGCGCACGCTTGTCGTCGACACGTGGGAGGCGTATGATGACAGCATGGCGCAGTTCGGCATCTCGTTCCGTCAGCGCCTCGACTCGTGCCTGTGGGAGGTGCGCCAAGAGATTGAAGCTGGCCAGAAGGACGGAAAGAAGTGGATTATGAAGCCTAGCGCTACCAACAAGGGCGCTGAAGTCAACGTCGTGTCTAGCTTTGCGAAGCTCCGCGCCATCATCAACGAGTGGACGGATATTCGCGAATGGGTCGTGCAGGACTACATTGCCCGGCCACTGCTGGTGCGCGGACGGAAGTTCCACATCCGTGTTTACGTTCTTGCGCTCGGCGGTCTCCAAGTGTTTGTCTACCAGCGCTGCCTCATGCTCACCGCGCTGGAGAAATACCGTGACACCGACACGGATAATGCGTACGCCCACATCACGAACACGTTCCAGCAGCAGAGCCACCCAGACTTTGTTGAGAGTGAGTGCGTCATGCTGCTTGACGATCTGGAGGAGATCTTGGCAGAGCAGGGTGTCGAGGACGCCGCTGTCAAGAAGGCCAAGATTCTCGAGGACATCGGACACATCACGGCCGAAACCTTTGACGCCTACAAGGGAGAGTTCTCTGTGTTCCAGCCCCTGCCGAACTGTTTTGAGCTCTACGGCGTTGACTTCATGGTCGATGAGGACTTCAATGTGTGGTTGCTCGAGTTGAACCCTGGACCTGATTTCAAGCAGACTGGAAACCGATTGAATGGCGTGATTCGTGACCTCATGGCTGACACGCTGAATATCGTGACGGACCATTTTTTCACGGCCCCTGGTGCGAAGAAGGGCAGCGACCTTGGATCTTTCAAAAAGGTGTATGACCAAGAGTGGGGTTTCCGCTCCAAGGAGCCTGTGACCATGAAGTTCCGTGAGTGAGTTGATTAGAGAGCGGCATCGCATGCATCAGCACCCAACTTTCAATGATAGAGCACACACGTTTGGATTGCCAGCGTTTCTGAACGTATCTACTAGCTCTATCACAGCACGACACGTTGCTCAAAAGTATCTGCTGGATCTGCTTTCGCCTTCACGTAGGTACGAGCTGGTCGCAGACGACAAGAATCCGATACCCTTTGCTGCAGATGACAGCAATGTCGTACCGGACGACGCAGCTTGAAGCAAATTCGTACCCGCAGAGCCCGAGAGTAAGTTTTGGAAGCGCAAGGCTGCCGGCTGCTGCGAATCCCCGTCTCCATCTTCTGACAGCTCGTGGAATAAGTTTCGGCTGTTAGCACGGCTTCGGGGCTCCGCTGGCTCATCCTCGCTAGATTTGGACATCGTCGAGGTGCTCTGGTTAAATTTGCGGCGACTTGACGGTACTGGGAGCAGAGAAAATCGAGCAACTGGCTCCATGATCCTAGCGAGCGGCCGAGTGTCCTGAGAGCTGATGACGATTTCCTTTCCGTCTGTGTTTGAAACGAAATAGGTTAGCTGTTGTGATGGAAGGCAGAACAAAGTATTTAGACTAATACGTACTGATCTGGTTGATATCGTTCGACTCGGACAGTGATGAAAAAAGCAGCCGACTCTTGCGGAACTGGAGCACTACATTTTCCACAAGCTGCGGTCCATATATCTCCCAGTCAACAGGGTCAATGAATTCGTGCATCTGCGCAAACAACTTCTTCAGCTGCAACAGACCAGGGCTGCAGTCCTCGGGATCCAACTCATCACCCCAGCCGAAGCGGATGAAATCCGAAAACCCAAGAGTTGCTCGAACAAAATACATGTCAAACAGGAACTGTAGGACACAGCATTCTCCAAAATTCAGAATTGTGGAGTCACTCTTAGTTTTCGCGTCGACCAGCTGTGCCACTGCCTCGCGATAGACCTTAGTAGTGATTTGAGTCAGTTGCTCCACAAGAACGTTTCGAATGGTCGCGTGCATCACTGCAACCTGGCGCTCATCACTGTCTCGCGATCTTCGAACAATACGATTTGCTTCATCCAGGCCATAGCAGCACGAAAAGAGGAAGCTTGACACTACTGGCGTCTCACACCACGGTAACCAAACTTTTTCTTCTCCCAAACGCATCTCGGTGTCGGACGAGCCGTCAGTGTCTTCAGCGCCAAAAACCTCATCGGTAATAATATGCTCCGACCATCCCTCATGCGCAGCAATCCAATCCTATGCAAATAAGAGAACTTTCAGCATTTCTGAGTGCACATGGAAAGCGGTCAAATAAGTATAGTACCTCGTTCGTGGCTGCATAATTTTCCAGCTCAAGCAGTTCCCGAAGCGGTTGAACCTTCTGGCCCAACAAATTTTGAGCCCAAACTTCGCAGTAGCCGGTTGACAGATTTTGGAGAACTCGCTCAAACACCTCCGGATACAAGACACCTGCTTGAATCTGGGAAATCAAGTAGCACGAATAAAGTCCAAGTGTGGAAACATTCTTCACCTCTTCACCGATGAAACTATGCGCACTGATTCGTTCACTCAACTCCAAGTCCTACCACAGCAAGACGACATCATGTTAGATGGATTCTTCACAAGGACAATGCGGTGGTTGAGTACCTGAAAAAGCTGTGATAACGCTGAGGAATCAATAAATCCATTCTTCTGGCGCTTTTGGTAGATGCTGGCGAACGTAGTAAGTGACGGAAACTTTAAAATAGGTTGTGGCTCGACTACAGGAAACAGCTTGTCGCGCCTACTATCAAAACCACTCAATATGCCCGCGAGAATATTGGAGATAGCAAGATACCCAGTAGTTCCACTGACAAGGTCTGGGCTGGATTCACTGGAAAGCGGAAAGGTGTGCTCCAGGAAGAGCGAGAACTGAAGAACCGTTCGCATAAATTCTTCGATAAGTACACTCTGCAAGTCACTGGCATCCAAAGCCGACGTGTTTTCGTGGATCTGCTCGAAGAAATCGTAAAAAGTAATTCCACTCAGCTGGAAATCGCCACGGTTGTTGGCGTCACTGGATGTCACAACTGCCGAGCGAACCTGGTTTTGAATCGCCTCCAACGCGTCAACAAAGGAACTCTGCACCAGCTCGCGAGTTTGCTTTCGGAACGTGTCCGCAAAAAGGACAGAACAGACCGAGTCGGAATCGCTGCTACTCGAGACCTCTGACTTTACAAGTGTGAGCCATAAACCCACATCCTTGCAGCCATTAAATTTGTTGTCAACTCTTCGCAAATGGGACTGCAATTTTGAAAGCTGCAGAGTGGACGTGATCTTTGACACAATCGGTGTTGTGGTGGAGTGAATCTGGTAAGGCATGCCAGCTATCGTTAAACACGTTGTCAAATGCACTTCCTGCTTTTAGCACTCACCTTTGATAGCTCGGTTTTGAACCACTTTGTGATAGCAGAGTTGAATGCCCCGGACGACAGCAACTTACTAACTCCGTCCTTGAAACCGGGCACATCATTATATATCGGCTTCAACCTGGACTCACCACTTTCAGGGATGAATATATCGGCTAAATGACGCATCGTCATACACATAGTCTTCAAAATTGTTGTAAGCACACGCTGCTGCTTTTGTGTAATCTGGGTTGGAGATGTTCCTTCGTCCTCGTCTGCGATCCCGCTTGTGACCATCCAATCCGACCGCGAGTTTAGGAAACACACCAAGAGAGCTGCTGGTTCTGACAGGGAGGCATCTGTAACTGCGAGCGTGCAAAGGTTCTCGGCGTAAAAGTCGCTATCTCGTCCACGGCATGCAAGATAGCTTCTCGCGAAAGAAGTCACTCGCTGCAGATTGACATTCGTGAGAATTGCATTTGGAAACGCACAAATCCCCGACCCACTCGTACCGTTTCGAAGCTTTCAATACTCGACCAGAGCGCTCGCAAGAACGGGAACTGCTGCTCTGTAGACTCCAGGTCGAGCTTCTCGTACACACCGGTAGCCTGCTGGAGCAAAAGATACGTCTGGAACGTATCTCCGCGATCAATGGTTTTCCAGAGTTCCTCGGGGACCTTGACTAGGAAAGCCACGCACTGCTCGACCGTATCGAGCGCAGCTTCACCCGTGTCGTTCGTATCGCTTAATGCGCTTTCTGCTGGATCGGTCGCCACTTCGACGTCCACCGGCGTCTCCAGCGCGGCTGTCAGAGTCTTCTCCACGCTGCGCCACTGGTCGGGCATCTCCTTGAGCGACACCTCGAGGCGCAGCGCCGCCGAGTGCATGTTGACGATCATGTCCGCCGACTCAATCAGGTCTCGGTAGCGCACGCCGATCATCTTCTGCATCTCGAGCGTCTTGCTCTCCTTCTCCTTCCTGCCACGCGTTTTCCCGCATTACGACGCCGATAAGAACCGCAAGAGAGCGGGAAAAGCGCGCACCTGGTGCGATCCAGCAGCACCTTGGCGTCCGCCACCGACAGGCGCCGCAGAAACCCCGCGGCGTCGTCCATCCTCGCGTCCGCCGCCGCCATCCTCCCCCGAGCTTTCGGCTCGGCTTGGTTTCCCTTCCTCTGCACTTTCCCCCACTTGAAGGACGATGGTTGTATGCAGTTCCAGAGTTTTTTTTTGCCATTGTTATCGTCGCGATAATGGGGAGACCCGCGGACCGCGGCCGACGCGGCGCGAGCTCGGGCGACTCGGAGCCCGAGCCGGAGGACTACGCGTCGCCCGGCAAGGCACGCGCTGCGTTGCTGGGCGTCGACCGGAAGCGGCCGAGCGCGGTGAGCTCCTGGCGGGATTTACGCTAGTCGAGAGAGCGGGAAATTTACTTTTCTATTATGCGTGGGCATTGCCTCGGCAGGTGCTGTCGGACGAGAGTGATGGGGGTGAGGGGACCGAGAGCGACGGGAAGCAGAGCCTCGCGGCGGCTGCGGCCTGCTGGGCGACGGCGGCGGTGCTGACCGACCATGAGAGCGTGGATGGTTGGTTGATGCTGCACTTTTTTGATTTTTTCCTCCATGGTGAGAATATGAAAGCTGATGATGTTGCTTTCTGTAGTCAAGTTGGCGAGCGTCTGCCGGTACCTACGCGCGGCGCGAGCGCTGTACGAAATTCAGTACCAGATGAAGAGACCGTCCGCGATACTCAAGACCAAGCCGAGCTCGGTAAGCAGCCCGAATTACCAGTGAGTTTATGGGTCTCTGATCTCTTCAATTGCGCATCGGCAGTTTGGGTTTAAGATTGGCTCAACCTACGACGCACTTGCCGCACTTTTATCTCCTTTGCGAGCCAACCAAGTTCTTGGTGACGATTCTTACAGCATATTTCTTCATCGTGCCTTTTCTGACGAACGACTGTACTCCGCGCAGACAACTGGACCCCACTTGAGCTAGTCACGTTTGAAGAATGCTACGACAAGTTCGGGAAAAACTTTCATGCCATCTCCCAGCAGGTATGAGCGATACAACCTGTGGAACAAACAAAAATCGTTTGTTTGACCTGGATCGTGTAGCTGCCGAACAAAACAGCCCGGGATGCGATCGCCCTCTACTATGTTTGGAAAAAGCATGGTTCGCATGCAAAAGTGAAGCTTCCAGATGGAAACAGAAGTCCGAGCGACGACTACTTCGGACTTACCGGTCCGGACGTATCTAATGATACGCTAACACTACTCGATCACCTGCGAAGTGAGTCCACGCCCTAATAACACCCGTCCTGATTGCGATTAACCCAGTTGTGTTCCTTTCAAGAGCGCCAATTGTGCACACAAGAATATTTTGACGCCGCTCGTGGCCTCTGTCCACCGAGGACTTCCTCGCACGGCCATGAACGGAAACGGATTAAAGGGGTAGAAATGTTTGGGTTTCAAACCCTTCCACACTGCCAACGCGCCACCGCCGGGTCATCGCCCCTCAGAGCGCCAATCGTGCTAGGTACAGTGTGCTCACCGTTTCCCACGCTTACTACCGCTAAACCTTTCGTAAATGTAGACTCGTGGACGCCGTTCGAGATTCGAGTATTTGAAGTCGCAATCGAGTGCTACGGCAAAGAGTTTCATCGAATTTCAGATGCGGTGAGTCCTGAAGCGCGCCATGATATCATCTTCGAGCGCTGTGCACTAAACTCTGTTGCAGGTGGGCACCAAGACATGTCGGGACGTTATTGCATTCTACTACGTGTGGAAGAAGGACTCGTATTACCAGGTTGTAAAGAACCGATGGGAGAAACGGAACGAAGCCACCCAACTCAAGAAGGCTGGGTAGAAGTAGACATCACGAAATCCATGTACATCGCACAGCAAACCACCTCTGCGCGCAAACCTGGGTTGCTTTGAGCAATTCAATTGCATGTATTTCAGTATCTGAAACTACTGCTACTCGATTGCGATGACCTCCTGCTCCTCATTTTCGATAATGCCCTGCACAGGATAATTCTGCAGCTTCTTGCACGCGGAGCAGACCCACGACGCCGCAGGCAACTCCTTGATGTTCAAACAGTACGTATGAAACATGCGATTGCACAGGTCGCAGAGCACAAGCTCTGTGTCATTCTCGGCCGAGGAACAAATCTCGCAGGGTTCCGACTCCATTAGATACGAGCGGGACGAGTATCCCACGGGGGTCGTCGTTCCCGGAACTTGCTTGCGCAGCATCTTGTGCTCCAGCAGCTTGATATTGCGAAACACTTGAAAGCCATGTAGGGCATGGCCGATATTCTTCAGGTCGAGCTTCTGGTCCATAAAGAACGGAAAGCTTACTTGGAGAGCCTTAAATCCTTGTGCCTGGCGTTGCTGCAGCAGTCGAGCAAGAGCCACAAACTCACTCGGTCGCGCACGGTTCTTGCCAAAAATGTGAACGAGGCTCGTGCGAGCGTCAAACGTGAGCCACACAAAGTCGTCCGTCGGGATCTCTGGGTCCAGCATCCGAAGATCCATCAGGTCACTAGTCACCTGCCAGCTAGTGAAAGAGCCGAGTGCGTTGTTGTTAAACTTCCGGAGCGTTTCGAAAACCTGTTCAATGGTCTCGCAGCCCTTGATCGACACAGTAAAGTCATCGAGGCGAGCAAGAAACTCGCCCAGCGTGTCCAGATATGACTCGATTGTGAGGTTTCGGTTGCCTGCCATGTGCTTGGGGTCGTTGCTGCGCTTTGCAATCGCGAGCATACTGTTCATACAATATAGTAAGATATCGCGATCGCGGGTGAAAAAAAACATGGGGAAACGCACCGCTTCTTGAAGGACTCAAAAGAATCGGAACTGGGGATACCCTTCACCTTATCAAACGTCTCAAGTTTGTTACAGAGACGAAAGGCGACCGTAGACCACAACACTTCGCGCAGACTGAGCCGTCCCTGGTGAGCGTGCTGCCAACTGTGTACAGCAATGCCGGTCAGTTAGTGCCAATGACAGACTGCCTCTGGTCAACGACGAGTTCGTACCGCATCACATGCTTGCGAAGATATGCCGAGCTGCGGTCGAGCTCGCGATAAATGTTCCAGGTAGCTATAGGAGGGTCAAGCGTCAGCTTTCCGACAATCAGCGATCACCCCAGCAAAAAAGCCACCACATGCGCACCGTATGTGACCAGGCAGTTGTCGACGCGGGGCGTGATATTGTCGATGCAGTAACTGTGCCACATGCCGTGGCGCTGGTAGACAAAGTCGTAGAACGTGAGCGCGCCGAGCCACCAGCTCTTGTACGCGTTGGCGTCGTCGTTGCCGATCAGGTGATCCTCGAGGAAGTTGAGCGAGCGCCGCGGCCTCTTGGCGGCCTCCTCCTCCTTGTCGGCTTCGTCTTTCTTGAGCCGCTTAGACCTCACCGCGCCGCTGCCTCGCGCCGGCGGCGTGGCCGGCGACTCGTCCTCGGCCTTGCTCGGCTTCTTTTTCATCGAGCTCAGGTACTTGGCCTCGCACTCGACGCCGCAGACGGGCACGGATGGCGCGCCCTTGACCTTGTTGGTCGACATGCACTCCGGGTTGGCCCGCTGGCACACGTAGCACTCGGAGACGGACGGCTCGAGCATCTCGTAGGTGCGCTCTCCGCGCGGCCGCAGCCCCTTGCGGTCCAGGTACTCGTCCTCGCAGGCCAGCGAGCACACGGGCACGGGCGGCGCCAGCTTGTTGGACGCCGTCGACATGTAGTCGGGGTTCGCCGCGCTGCACACGTAGCAGCGCAGGGCCCCCGCGTTCCCTGCGCTTCCTGCGCTTCCTTCGCCCGTCTCGCGCTCTAACGAGCCCTCGCCGTCCTCGCTGTCGGTTGTGTGCGCGCTGGCCGACGCCTCGCTGCGCGCCGCCGACGCATTGAACCACTTGCTGAGCCGGAAGTCCTCGATCATGGCGGCTTGCCTCCCCCCTTAGCTTAGCTTGGTTTGGCGTGGCTTGGGTTGCCACCTAGCTGGACTTGGCTTCGGCTTCCCGCCCCGCCGCTTTTGCCCTTTGTATGAGCAGGACGTTTGCCGCCCAATCTTTCGACGGAACTGCCGACTCGACTAGGTACGAAATGAGGAGGTTTGTACCTATAACGGATCTTTGCGGTTATGAGTTGGTTTTACATCGATCGACGACGACACGACGACGGGCTACGTCACCAGGTGCTTGGATCCAACGCTGCATTCACTCGCGTTGGATGACACGTGCTCACAATGCATGTGCAGGAGCAAAGCGGGCTTTGAAAGCAATGGGGCAATGGGAGCAATGGGGAAACGATAGCAATGAGATCAATGACAAATGATGAAGGCGGGTGTGCTCATTTCCTGTACGCAGTGATTTTTATATTTTGTGTGGAGTTGCATGCGATCGAGAAAAAAAAGTAGGATACTAGACGAACAGCTCTCGAGCAAAGAGTGTCATCGCGACGCTTACGCCTTGAGCTTGCCCTTGAGGATCTCCTCGAGCTTGACGATGTCGGCGGCGAAGCCGCGGATGCCCTCAGCCAGCTTCTCGGTGGCCATGGCGTCCTCGTTGAGGTTCAGGCGGAAGGCCTTCTCGTCCATAGACACCCTCTCGCCCGAGTACTTGCTGGCGGCATCAGCCTCGTCCAGCTTGCGGACGACCTTGTCCGTGGACTTGGTGAGCTCCTCAAGGAGGTTGGGCGAGATGGTCAGGCGGTCGCAGCCGGCGAGCTCGAGGATCTCGCCCACGTTGCGAAAGCTGGCGCCCATGACGATCGTCTTGTAGCCGTACTTCTTGTAGTACTGGTAGATCTTGGACACGGACACGACGCCGGGGTCCTCGTGCGACTCGTAGCTCGACTTGCCCGTCTTGGCCTTGTGCCAGTCGAGGATGCGGCCGACGAAGGGCGAGATGAGCGTGGCGCCGGCCTCGGCGCAGCCCACGGCCTGGGCGAAGCCGAAGAGCAGCGTCATGTTGCACGAGATGCCCTCCTCCTGGAGCTGCTTGCACGCCTGGATGCCCTCCCACGTGGAGGCGATCTTGATGAGGATGCGGTCCTTGGACACGCCGGCCTTCTCGTACAGCTCGATGATGCGGTGGGCGCGCTCGATCGTGCCCTCCGTGTCGAAGCTGAGGCGCGCGTCGACCTCGGTCGAGACGTAACCCGGCACAATCTTGAGGATCTCGAGGCCGAAGTTAACCGACAGCTTGTCGATGATGTAGCCGAGGCGCTCGGTGTCCGACACGCCCTCGAGCGTCTTGCCGTAGGCCACGGCGTCGTCCACTAGGTGCGCGTACTGCTCCATGGTCGCGGCCTTGAACAGCAGCGACGGGTTCGTCGTCGCGTCCTGCGGCTTGTACTTGTCGATCGACGCGATGTCGCCCGTGTCGGCCACCACCGTCGTCACCTGCTTGAGCTGGTCCAGCTGCGTGGCCTCGCGGATCTTCTTGTTCGGCGAAGCGCTCATCTTGATGTGGATGGAGAGAGAGGAAGGCTGGGCTACTTGGGAGGCGCGGCGCAGATTCGAAAGTGAGCGAGAGCTTCGAGGCGGCGCTTGTGAAAAATAAAGCAATCGAGTGTGCGTGACTTGCCTCTTGTATGGACGGTACGGAGCGCCCAACGCGCACTCCTGAGCCCGACGCTGCCTAACGCCGCATGAGACAAGTCCAGCCTACCCACGGGTTCTATTTATATAAGGATTGTAAGATAGCAATGTCTCAAACGGGTCTGAAACGCTAGACCCGTTTTGGAAAACCCGCCTGGGCTGATTTTCGCGTCCTGGCACAAACATACCAGCGACAGAGGTGACGCTTACGCTACGCATGCAATGACACTTGGCATTGGCGCATTTGACTTGGAGACGGGTGGTCGGGCTGGTAAGATGCACAGCATGGGAACCTTATCATCATCGTAAATTCTGCCTCGTCATCTACCTCACTCCAACCTGACGCATCACAACTCGCCTGCAACACGGATTGCCGATAGCAAATTTGCCGTGGCGATCCATGCTGCTGCTTGGGTCTATCTCGTTCTGCTTACAGCACGTCCTCGAAGGTGCGCGTCGCCTTCTCATACATGCCAAAGAACACAAAGCCGCCGATGCCGATCCACATGGTGCGCGGGCCAACACCGGAGAACAGGCGCTTGGGGCCTTCCTCGCGGTACACGCGCATGAACGTGTCCACCGTGCCATTATACGGCACTCCTGCGGCATCCTTGCCGAGCATTAGTCGCGTCTTGACGACGTCCAGCGGGGTCGTGATCGAGGCGGCGACGCTGCCGGCAATCGATCCGCACACCGCAACTTGCAGTGAGCTCAGCGGGGCATCCTGCTTCTTCGCCCATTGGTACTGCAGTAAATGATGTCGTTAGTGAGGCTTGCCGTGTCGTGCGCAATGGATAATGCTACTGCTGTACCTTGAGGCCCTCCCAGAGCGGGAACTGGATGAACGAGAACGGGATCTCTCGCGCAATGAGGCTCCAGTAGCCGCGGTAGAACCCAAGCACGCCCTCGGCAGCGCGAATACCGGCAAACGCCTCTCCGATAGAAGTGTACATGCCAGTTTGCATGCGCTGCTTCACAATCTCCGTCGGGGTGCGCACCAAACACGCCGCCTTCGTTTCAAACCCACAGACGCAATTGAGATCCATGAACGCACAATTTCGCAACTAAAATCAACAACAGCTTACCATCTCGCCGGAGGCTGCCGCCGCCATGTGCGCCAGGGGCGAGTGCTTCTGCTCGGGCAGGTAGTACCCAATGACCTTCTTAGACGTCTCGTACGCACTGAAGAAGAGCGCGCCTATGCAGAAAGTGTCAACCGCGAAACTCCAGTTGATAATCACAACCCCAACAGCGAGCGAACCTCCGGGAGCCGAGCCCGCAGCAGCGGCCGAGAGGCCCGAGTAGACGCCGCGGAAGCCGCCGGCCTTGAAGAAGCCCTCGGCCGACTGCAGCCGCGTCTTGATGGTGTCGAGCGGGAACAGCGCAATGTCCACCGACGTGCCCGCGACCGCGCCGCCCTGCCAGCCCGCCGCCAAGGCCCAGTCAGCTCCAGTTAATTCTCCGGTGCCTCTGGTAGTTCTCCATTGAGCGCAGCAGCTCCAGGACGCACCAGCAGCGCGGGAACGAAGCGCTTGCCCTGCTCGCCGCTCGCCGCCATGATGGATGAGGTTGAGTTGTGTCAAACAACGTGCGGCTCTAAAAATAGAGATTCGCCCCAGCCAATGAGAGACGTGGTGGCTTGCATTCCGCCAATCAGAACGCAGATTAACAGAGGTTGCGTAAACCGCCCTCTCGGAATAGTGACATTCATCATGTGGCGCCTTGACCACACAAAACCACGGCGACACAAGCGCTGGACGCGGATCTCGGCAGGTGACGCAGGCGCTTGGGCGTCTCGCTGGGCTCGTCGGCGACCATGGGGATCGTCGATCGCATCAAGGAGATCGGTGGGGCTCTGTGCTGGCTTCTATTGCGGGTTTGGGGGCTTTTGCTGACGCTAAGGTGCTGGACAGAGGATGAGATGAAGCGGACCCAGAAGAACAAGGCCACCGAGGGCCACCTGGGCTTCCTCAAGGCCAAGCTCGCCAAGCTGCGCACAGAGGTGAGCGCTGAATCTAGACGGATAATTTTACAGGCAGTGGGCTAAGTCTGTGGGGCTGGCTGGTCATTTAGCTGCTTGAGGGCGAAAAGTCGAGCGGGGGAGGCGGCGGAGAAGGTTTGGAGCGTGCATATCTGCTTGCTGGGAGCAACGGTATATGCTGACGATGATCGCGCTTTGCAACGCTAGGCTTCGATGTCGCTCGCAGCGGTGATGGTCGAGTCGCGCTCATTGGGTTCCCAAGTGTCGGCAAGTCGACCATGCTCAGGTGCGCTTGCGATTTTTTGTACCTATATGCAGAGGCATCCAGTTAATGGAACTTTTGTTGAGCTTACAGTCAGCTGACGGAAACGCAGTCGGAGACGAGTGCTGTGGAGTTCACGACCTTGACGTGCATCCCCGGCAACCTGATCTACAACGACGTTCGCATCCAGGTACGAATTAACCCGACGTTCACGAGCTGCAACCACTTTGGCGTCTAATGTTTGATATGCAGCTTCTCGATCTACCGGGTATCATTGAAGGTGCCGCGCACGGCAAGGGTCGCGGTCGTGAAGTCATTGCCGTGGCCAAGTCGGCCGACATGATCCTCATGGTGCTGGACGCCGGTCAGGAAGCTGGCAACAGACACCGCGAGATCCTTGAGAACGAATTGGAGACGGTGGGGCTGCGCCTGAACCGCCAGCCGCCGGATATTTACCTGAAGCGAAAGAATGGCGGCGGTATCACATTCAACAGCACCGTGCGACTCACCAAGGTCCGTTATGAAATGTGTGTGTCGATACTTCACATTGTCTGATAATGTGGGAACACAATTGTGCAGCTAGGTGACGACCCGTACAAGACAGTTTACAAGATTCTGCACGAGTACAAGATGCACAACTGTGAGGTGTTGTTCCGTGAAGATGCGACCACCGACGACTTCATCGATGTGATTGAGGGCAACCGCAAGTACATCAAGTGCCTGTACGTGTACAACAAGATCGATGTGGTGTCAATCGAAGACGTCGACCGTCTCGCTCGTCTGCCGAACTCTACTGTGATTGCTTGCGCTCACGGCGACCGCCCGGCGGTAAGAGAGCGGTGAATGCTGCGATTGCCCTGTGGCAACTCTCCGACTGACTGCCGTTTTACCAAAATCATTAGCTCAACTTTGACACGTTGCTCGCCAAGATGTGGGACTACATGGGACTCACGCGAGTCTACACCAAGCGCCGTGGAGAGGTGCGTAACATTAGACTGCTTCTTTTTTTTTGCCGTTCTGAAGCCCAAGTTTCACAATCGACTTTTCTGTAGGCGCCCGATTTTGCTGGCCCCGTCGTGTTGTCATCCGAGCGAAAGGGAGTGATCGTCAGCTCTGCTTGTCTTTCGGTACGAGGCCGATTCGGATTGAATACTTGTACAATGTGAAAGCTGACTTTCACCCCAAAGATTTCAAAAGACATGCTTGACAACTTCAACTACGCGCTCGTGTGGGGCACAAGCACCAAATACAACCCGCAGCGCGTCGGGCGCGACCACGTGCTGCAGGATGAGGATGTGCTGCAGGTGATTGTCAAGACGGCCAACCAGCAGAAGCACGACAAGAATTACAACCAGAAGGTTCAGGCGTACTTTGACAAGTACAAGCGCAAGAAGAAGGCGCTCAAGACCTAAAGAGACATAGTGTTGTCTGGAAAGTTGAGGCTAGTTTTACGACTCCTCTTCTCGTGTCATCTGATCAAAATAAGTGTCATCGTCGGGGCACCATGACTGGTCGTAGGCGCTCTTGAGTCGGTCACGAATTCGCTCAATTGTCCTGAATCAGACAAACACACACACCTTAAAAAAACTGAACTTCGGCATGGAGAGTTGCATACATTCAACGTACTGGGGTTTCATGCGCGGCCAAAACGCCTCACTAGGTTCACCAAATTGAGCATCTCGATTCATCAGCATGTGCTCAAATACGAATCGCCAGTTGGCAGTAGGCCGTCTTGACACCGGTAGTGGAGTCCATGAGCGCTGGCTGTATTTCACATGATCAGCGGCTCCTTGCATCTCCTCTAGATTCGTTTTCAGCAATGACTCCACGAAGCGGTCGGTAAAAGCAGTGGCCAACCGCGAAATGTTCACAAACGAGTCGACCGTGATTTCGTCATCTGGGTGAACCTTGAACTTTTTTCGATCTTGCTCAATACCAAAGTCATTGCCGCGATTCCGCTTCCGTTGCTCGTTCTGTATAGAGAAAGCCGTAGAAGCCATGATTGGTCTCGGAGCCGACGCAAATGCGCTCAATTCCGACGATATATCTTGGCTCGAACCATCATCAAAGGCAGTTCCTTTGGTTGCGATAACCTCATAATCATCGATGATTTCGGTAGCGTCCTGGGAAAAGCTAACGAGTTACAATTTGTTAGCGGTGGCAGCACTTCACAAAACAAGCACACAAAAAGCAACGCACTTGGAGTTCCTTACGTTCCGCGTGTGCGTAGGCCATCGAAATTTCCTACCGATCGGTTAAAACCCAGTCAGTTGATGCCTACATCCTGAAGCAAACGCGAAACGTACCGCGCAAGCACATCGATCTGTGAAAGTGGTTCATGGATTGGAGGCCCTCTAACACCTTCTCCACGTGCTATAGCACGCCGTTCTAGCGCAGACGTGTAGTCCATCAAGGTGTTGATACTTTCCTTTGCCGTGCGTACATCCGATGCGAAAAGTGGTCGCCCTTGCATTGTCGCGCTGACACGCTTTCGCCTAGTAAATCCGATACGCGAGCTGGATACACCCTCATCTTCACCCTCGTCCTCCTCAATTCTTTCTTCTTCCTCTTCTTCGTCTTCGCCTTTGCATTTCTCTACATCGCTGTCAAGTATGTTTTCATCTTCTGTGCTGCTGTCGCTGCTTTCGCTGTCCAATTCAGACTCAACGTTCGATCGGCGCGACTTCACTGCCCGTTTCTTGCCACCCTTCGTTGATGGTTTGCTTAATTTGCTGGTTTTCGTTCCTTCTACAGCAGAAGTATCACTTTCAGTTTCTTCTTCTTTGAGTTGGCTTTCCAAGGTCTCGCTTCCGTCGTCTTTGGCCGACCCATTCCCATCTGAGCCTTGCCGACGACCGCCACCGTTGCTCCTTGCTTTGCTCTGTATATCCTCTGTTTCCGTCTCGTCTTCGTCAGCGCTCTCGTCGCTGCTCGGATGCCCATCGTCAGGCGCATCGGTGTCGGAGTCATCAAAGTCCACCAGGACATCTTCATCGTAGTCCTCAAAGCTGTCGTAGTCGTCTTCCATGTTCAGGTTCGAGAAGTCGTAGTTGTCTCGGAGGTTCGCCTTCACCTGGTCGATCTTGACCCTCTTCCTCCGCGGGCCAAGCCTGTCGGACCCGCCCCCACTTTTCGCTGGAGCTCCCACAATTCCCCGCGCTGCTCGAGCCGCAACCACCGCCTGAGCCGCCGCTCGAACCGACCGCGCCGGTGCCACAGCCATCTTCCTCGCAGCTCTAGCCTTTGGCCTCGGCATCGCCACCTCCTTCCCTGCCAGCGCCGCCTGCGCCGCCGCTCTCGCCGCCCTGGCAGACGTCACGGCCGTTCCTGGCAGCGGAACGCGCTCGTCGTCCCAGACGCCGTCCGACTCGCCGCTCTCGTCCTCATCGTCGCCGTCGGACGACGAGAGCGTGGCGCGCAGCACCAGGCGCCCGCCGGGCACGTTCCTGGAGATCCTAGGCGCCGGCTTAGCGTCGCCATCCGAGTCGCTGCTCGACAGCGCCATCGCCTCTCCATACAAACTCCAAGTGAAGAAAGTCCACGTCCCGTACCCATCAAAGGTAAACAAACCACTGTTGGTGCTGGAAGCTCGATGGCAAGACTCGGCGTCAAGGGCGGGCGCCTCGCGCTCTTCGGGCTGGCGGAGCAGCGCCCAGAAGCGCCGGACGAGCCGCAGGTGCTGAGCGGAGGCGTTCGGCGCCAGCTGCTGCCGCTGGGACTCGAGCTGCTGAGCCAGGCGGGCGTCTCGGCCGGCGACGCCTTCGCGCTCGTGCTGGACAATGACAAGACGAGCGCGGCGTGCATGCTGGCGGCCATGGAGCTGCGCTGCGTCTGCGCGGTGGTCGGCGCGAGCCGCGCGGCGCTGCTGGGGCTCGTCTGCCGCCAGACGGGAATTTCCAAGGTGCTCACCGTAGACGATAGGAAGGGCTCCGTAAGTATCAGCTCGGTGGAGGTGGAGCCTTCGGACGGGAAGAGCTCGTGGATGGATGATGCTGCAGTTAAAGAAGGCGGCGGGTGCGTCTGCATGCTCACGTCGGGAAGTGTTGGAGAGCCCAAGGTCGTGCCGTGCACGTGGGAGCACATGCGGCTGCAGGGCGAAGCGACGCAGGCGCAGCTCTTCCCAGACCGCCCGGCTCGAATTGTCTGCGGGACGTCCATCGCCCACGCGTTCTCCATCAACACCATCTTCACGCTCTGGAGCTCGCCGTTCGACGAGCAATCCGAGCTGTGCTTCGCTCACTCGACCCAGGCTCTCTATTCGCTGCTGAAGCAAGAGACTCCAGACCGCACGACGGTGCTATACAGCACTCCTGGAACGTACACTGCGCTGGCCGAGATGTCCGCCGCCCCACTGCACGTCGACGTCCCGTATTGTGCGGGGACGCGTTTGTCTATGGAGCTGTTCGAGACAATGCGGAGCAAGTTTGGACTTTGCCTCATGCAAAACTACGGGTCAACCGAGATGGGCGACATCGCAGCCTGGGGACTCAAGGGCCGAAGCTTCGAAGACGATTTTGCGGAACTGAAGAATGGGCAGTTCAAAGGCATCCCTCACGTCGGTGCACTTTGGGATGGCGTCCGCATCGTCGTCGACGAAAATCAGCAAGTGTGTGTGTCTACACCTTGGCAGTGCCTCGGATACGTGAAACAACGCGAGCTCCACCACTTTGACGCCAACGCCCACCCGACTGCTGATATTGGCAGCCTCAAACCGAGTTCAGAGAGCTCTTCTTCACTGGTGTGGCTTCAAGGACGACTTCGTCCAAAAGTCAATCTAGAATGGGAAGGCGAAAACTTTGAGCTCAGTCCCAATGAAATTGAACATGTCTTGCTCGACCATCCGCGCGTGAGCGACGCATTGGTGCTGATGCAGCCGGTCAACGAGACCGGAACTGTTCGAGTGCGAGTCGTGGTGGTCTCCGAGAACGAAAGCTCTGACATCAACAACGAGAACATAACACCCCTGCCGCCCACAGAGGCAGAGTTATCCAAGTGGTGCGAACAACATGGACTGCCGGCAGTGGGACGCGCTCTTCGAGTAGCGTTTGTTCCCTTTTTGCCATGCAGCCCAGCTGGAAAGCTCATGTACACGTGAGTTTCCTTTGCCTCCATGCCTTCAGCCGTTCTTCGATGACGGAACGCGTCAGCAAACAATGTGCTGCATTAGACCTCGCCAATACTTCGGCGAGCTCTCATCCACACATGATCATTAGAGCTGCCAATAGACTTGAGTCATCACAAGAAGTTCATGGATAGACAAATGTGCGTGTTATGATGTCTCTTTACACATTGCTTGCCACTCAACATTCAACGCCACGGGCGAATGCCACATCAAATGACTTAGACGATGTGAATGTCGCTCTCCGAGTACTGGCACAGCGGGTCCTTGATGCCGGCACCAAGCTCCGACGGCTCGCCGTCCTCGCTGCCCTGCGACCACGCGCAGACGTCGTATCCGTCGTCGTCGGCCTTGATGTGGATGTTGGACAGCGTGGCCTCGTCACCGTAGTTGTCGTTAACCGTCACAATGCTCTTGCCCGGGTTCACGGCGTAGATGTTGGACAGCTGCACGAAGCGCTGGCGGTCGCCGCACGTGCCGCACGAGCGGTAAAGCTTGCCGAAGTCCTCAGCGTAGAAGCTGTCGACCTTGACCGTGCCGTAGCCGTTGTGCTGGATGACCTTGTCGTCGGCGTAGCGAGCGCCGCCGCCGTTGACGGTCGACACGCTGCTGGCAGAGCCGCCCTTGATGCTGAGCGCGTCCTCGCAAACATCGTCCCACCACACGTTCTCGATGGTGCAGTCATGCTTGTCGCAGTGCACGCCCTCCATTTGGTTCTTGCCGATGATCACGTTCTTCAGCGTGCCACCCGGCATGACCTGGAACACAGCCGTGGAGCCGCCGCTCTCGGTCTGGCCGTCGCACGTCACGTCCGAGCGCTCGTACGTCTGCATCTTGCCGTCGAACACCTCGCCCTCAGCGACAACGTAGACATCGTCAAGCTGGACGGTGCCCGTGCTGGCCGGCCACGAGCCGTCCGGGACGCCCGACGACGTGGTCGTGGTCGACGTGGACGAGCTGGTGGAGTTGGACGACGAGCTAGTGGCAGGCTCGGGCGTGGACTCGCCCTCATCGTCGTTGTTGTCGTCGTCGTTGTTCTCCTCGTCGCTGGCCGAAGGGGCCTCCGTCGACTCCTCCTCGTCGTTGTTGTCGTCGTTGTTCTCCTCCTCACTGGTCGACGGAGCATCGGTCGTCTCCTCCTCGTCATTGTTGTCGTCGTTGCTCTCCTCCTCACTGGTGGACGGAGCGTCGGTCGTCTCCTCCTCATCGTCGCCCTCGTTGGCCGTCTCAGAGATACCGCTGCCGCCGTTGAGAGGGATGCAGTTCTCTGTTGTTCAGGAGCATATCATTAGCACTCTGCGCACATGCCATGACCACATTCTCGGGAGCTGAGACTTACTGTAGACCTGCCAGACGGTGTCACCGTCGACGCCCTGGAAGGCGAGCCAGTAGAAGCGCATCATGCCGCAGTCGCCGTTGGCACACGACGAGTAGTCAACCGGGAACACGGACTTGACGTCCTGGTCCTCGCCGCCGTACTTCGAGTAGCAGTCGTCCTCGTGCAGGACCATGGTGTCGTCTAGCCAGATCTCACAGGGGCCCTGACAGCAACAAGGCACCAACAAAGCAAACAAGGTCAGCCCTCGCTACCTACCAAGCGAGCAGCTACGTTCCAAGGAATAAGAGTCACGCACCACGTGGACCATGCCGCGCGAGAAGGTGGCCTTGCCGTCGGTCGGGACGTCCTGCGGCGTGCCGTTGGGGTCCGTGAAGCCGCAGTCCTGGCCGTACTTGGACGTGTCGTCGAGCAGCGAGCGGATGTTGGACACGCCGTTCTCCTGGGCGAGCTTGACGTACGTGTCGACGCTGCCCTGGTTGTTGCCGTCCCACTCGTCGCTGGCCCAGGTCGGCTCGATCTGCACGACCCACGCCGAGGTGGTCGAGTCGGTGAACTGCGACTCGGGGACGAGCATGTAGCCGTGGCCAGCGACGAGCGTCACGCGGGCCGTCACTGCCAGAGCGGCGGACAGGATCGAGAAGCGCGTCGACACCATGGCGTTCTTCAGGTCGAGGCTTGTGGGCTGAGCGGAAGAAGCGGAAGTGAGTGAGCTCGTGAGCGGGTGAGCGGGTGAGCGGGTGAGCGGGAGGGCGCGCCAATCGTGTGAACTGCCACTGCTCGTCCTTGTCAAGTTGCCGCTATTACTTGAAGTCTGTATGCCGCGGTGGTCGCAGGTCACGCTTCGAACAGCAATGGGACGATGCCATACAACCGCCAAGTGATCGCAAAAGGCGAGTCGCGCGAAAGCTCCCCGTTTCCAGCTGGTGGTGGCTCGACTAATGCACGTTAGTCGATGATGGGAGAGCCACACGGGGTCTCAACGATTTGCAGTCGACCTCAAAAGCATTGAACTGAAAGGCATGCAGAGTAGCGCAAGTGTGTTGACACTTGTCTTTTACGCCGACTTGCTTGGGCTTCGAGACTGTCTGATTTTGGTGAAAGCCCACTCGAGTTAGCAGGTCTGAAGGTTGTACACAGGTACAGCTCAAAAGATGGCGCACCGTAGAATCGAGGGCGCTTCGCATCTTTGGACCACGACCACGTGACTGTACCGGTACACCGTGCCTCGAGCGGTCGACAGCGACGTAACAATCGCCACAGGAGCGGCCTCCACACTGTGTCCACACTGTGCATAGAGTGCGTACACCGTATGGTGCACAGCGCAGGAGAGCAAACAGGATTCAACGACGCACGGTATCATGTCAGCTGCCCATCGCGCATTAATTTCGGCCGTGCATGAGCTATCTCGACTAATAGACTAATAGACTAATAGACTACAGTAGGAAGCTGCCCGCATGTTTTCGCGGACTCTTGATCTCCGTGCCTTTACGGATCTGTACACCACGAACACTGAGATGCACGGTGTCCGCACGGACCGATTGCGACGACCACCAGTGTCGTCATTCCTGCTAAGTTAGCATGATCATTGGTATTGGTTGTCCACAAGCGTCGAAGCGATTTTCATCCATCTCAATACAATCAATTTTTACTAGAAAGTTACAGCTGAGCTGATGTAAGCACTACGTTCCTACCGCTCTTCCTTGGTAGCGCTCTCCCTCTTGGGCACAGCAGTGCTAGTGCCAGCAACTAACTCCTAGCAATACCGGCTTCCCCTTTTTGCGTCGTGAGAGGAACCGGCGGTCAACGACGAACTCGACCTCCGCTCCAATTCAGAAGCAGAGCCACCCACATTTGGATGGGCTGAGGATTCACGATTCTTGATAGAAGAGAGCATGCGCATGTGGTCGCTGGTATACGCCCAAACACGCCCTTGACTTGAAGTAGCACGACCTCGACCGCAATGACTCAACCTCGACCTCGTCTTGGGAACCGCTGGATCAACTGAGGAGGTTCAGGACCACAAGGTCAACTGAAGTTCAGGATTCGTGGTCTTAAGGTTCTTGTGCTAGTCATGGGGCGTGGTTGAGCGCTTCGATGCAACCGTGCAGCTCGTAGATGATCTTGTTGGCGCCAACGTCCCCGCATTGGTGATGCACGCAGCCTCGCAGAAAAGGCGAAGCAATACTCCCACAGCAGTACTTGACAAAGTCGTTCCTTGCTGGTCAAGAGCACACCGTGGACCTCTTGGGCCCCGCAATTCCCCTTCCTCTGCCGCTCGCGTGCGCGCCGCGTAGCCACGCATGGCGGCTACCTCGACTGGCTCGTTGCGCGCCATATTCCTTCGTGACCGACCATCACGCCGCGGACTTGAAAGCATACCGGTGGTGCCGCGACTTGCCTCGAAGGGTCTGGTGGCTTGCTGCTGCGTGGCCCTGGGTCGTGAGCCGGGAAGTGCGGCCGCTTGGACTCCATCTTGCAAATCGCCGACTGCGGGAAGAGAAAGTTGGGGCTCGAAGGCTGGGGATCGCGGCGCGGCTTGCTGCCAGCCATTCCTTCGTGAGACTGTGGGAGCCGGCGAAAAACGAAGCTGCAGCAGAAAAATCGTTGGGCGAATGGTGCGACGATCACTACTAATGAGCGTGCGATGCGACCGAGAGATCCATCGCGTCGGCGTCGATGTGGTAGCGTCAAGATAGCAATGCCGGCGTTTCACAGTCAAGCGTCCAGCACAGCAACGATGGGGACACAATGGGGTGTAGAAGCACTCGAGCTTCAATCACTCAATGGTATACCACTGTGACAAAATGCTTTCAGACAGACGCCTGGCCACACCTCTTCAGCCAACACAACTTTCTTTTAGGATGATCACACTTGGATTACATGTAGGGCCTTCTCGTCGACCAGCCCGATGCAACTGGGCTCGGTTGGCGACCAGCTAACTTGGTTGATCGGCTCTTCCGACTTGAGCAACAAATTGCTGTTCCAGTTGCTGTCGACGAGTCCCTCGCCTCTTTCTTGGCCGATGGTGACGCTCGCGCAGATGTCGTAAACGCGAACGCATCGATCTTCCCCGGCGCTGCAAAGCTCGTATCGAGAGTGTGGGGACCACGACAGGGAATTAACGGCCGCGTTGTGATGTGAAAGCTGAACCACAGGGTAGGATGTGTGTCGCCTGTCGATAACTGAAATGGTGGACCCTCCATTCCAGAACGTTGCCAAGTATCTGTCGTCACGCTTGTTGAAAGCTACCCGCACAAGTGGTCTGTGGTCAGGAGACTCGTAAACGATCACACTCGATCCCAGATCTCTTTTGAAAAAGTGCGAAAATGATTAGTGTTGGCAATATTTCCCACTGGCATGAAAGTAAGGAAGCTGTAGCTGTACCTCAGATCAAATAGTCGCAGCGAGCCATCACCCCCGACGGACCCAAACATGTATGGCAGATTGCTGAAAGCAACGTCATACACCTCCTGGTCATGCGCCATAATCTTGTGCCTCGCACTATTGGGGCGCTGGACAGCGCAGGAAATGCACAGTCAGTGCCGCGCCAACTACCTCTCTCAACGGCCAAAAGTGCCCACGCACATTGAGATCCCAGAGCATGCAGCTCATGTCAATGCTAGACGTGATGATTAGATTTGGCTCCGGATCACTCCAGTCGAAGCTAGTCAGCGGTGCGGTCGTGTCCTGCTTGCGCTGCGCCATCCATTCACAAAGTTTCCATCAGCACACAAAATAAAAAAAAGGTCATCTGCACCAATAGCCGCATGACTCACGTCCGCAATGGTCATCTTGTGCTCGATGGCGGTCTCATTGACCGACCACAGCCGTAGGTAGTCTGCTGTGGTGGCCAGGTACTCTGTCGACATGTTGAGCGAGCTGGGCGACCACATGATCTTGGTGGGCGGGTACGGGTGGTCGATCTCCAGCGAGCACGTGATACCGCTGTTGTCCATCGTCGGCTGGAAGATCTGCCCCAAAATCGCGAATCCTTAACTACCAGGGGGAGAGAAGCCGGCGCTGGAAGGGAAAGCGCCGCCGCACCTTGACCTTGTTGACGTACTCGCCAGGGATGAACGTAGACGCCGCGATACGCAGCGTGCTGATGTCCGTGCGCCAGCAGAGCCCGAAGAGCCGGTCGCGCGTCGCGTAGCTGATGAACGGGTGGTCGCACTGCGCCATCGTCGGCCTTGTTCTCCCAGCCGATCTTGCACTTTGGCCCCTAATGTCATCATTTCCATCACTAGGGACAAGTCCCGAATCCCACGATCTAACCGAGGGATATGTTGAAGTGACCACCACCAAGAGACGCAGAGCCATTAGCACCATGGCGGACTCGCGACGACTTCCGCAGCAACGAGCGGCGCGTAAACCCAAGGCGACTTCACTGGAATCTTCATTAGCTGGTTTTACCCGGAGTGAGACGCTGCTCCCGCTGTTAGTTGAGCGACAGCGCACTATGACGAGCGGGTCTGCAGAACTGGGAGGGAACCAACTCGGCGCACAAAGTGAGCCTCTGAGACCATGGGAGGAGGCAGCCAAGTGCTGGACTGGGAAAACGAGTGGGAAAAGAGCAATAAAAACGAAGCGTGTGGCTAAGCCGGGCAATCGTACCCGGCTTGATAAGGCAGCAATTGAACTGTCGCCGTTAGACGAACGTGTCTTCTTCCTCTACCATTCATATTTGACGTATGGCAGGCAAACAAATGAGTTTAAGAGCGGCGATTCGACTGAAGCAGAGCATTTGCTGAATCAGTATGGACCAGAAGCCACCTACGCAGCCATTAAGATTCAAAAAGTTACCCGGGGAATTCTTGCACGGAACCAGCTCGCAGCCTTCCATGGCCCCAAAAACCAATATGCAGCCGAACAAATTCAGTTTGCATTCCGACGATCCAGAACTCGGCATCGCACTGTACTAAGGCTACGACACAAACGACGACGCATGGCAATTCGTATTCAGGCATGGTACCGCGGGTGTTGCGGGCGCGATTACGCAATGGAAGTATTTGCAAACAGACTCAATAGCCGCATCGCCAACTTTCAACGCCGATTTCGAGGCCTTCGCTTCTGGCGTGTAGTATCAGCAGCACTGCACAAGCGCAAGTGGGACGCTGCACGTGAGGTTCAGCGTATATATCGGGGTTGGAGAGGCCGATGTTATTCGTCGAACATCCGTTTCGAGAAAAATCGATTCGCTCAAGAGCTTCGAAGTCACGCACTCCTACATGCACAATATCCTAGGTGTGAAGGCTGTACAATTGAGCGCTGTAATGAACTGTCGCTCTTTCGGTGCTTTATGGCGAGATATTTAGGACTACACGACTTCGTTGGGGCAAGAATGCTTGGAGAGCAAGGCGTCACTATGTTTCCTTCTTCAGCAATATTTGTATTCGTCTATGGAGTTTTACTTCAATCAATATGCGATGACTTAGAGACATCCGCGGCGTTTTTAACTCGGGCCAAATCGAGCGGATTGCAGTTGAGTACGCTGGATCAGGTACGATATTTTCACCTGCCTTACATGATAACCCATCTCACGTACTTTTTCAAATGATTTTCAACCTAAATTACGTTTCGTTTACAGTGTGAGGAACAGTTCTTTCAAGCTGCGCTAATGTTATACCCGGACGACGTTGCTGTTCACTTGGATCTGGCTATATTTTTTCAAAGCCGCGACGAGCCTGACAGAGCTTTGCTGCATTATGAAAAAGCCTTTGCTCAAGCTCCACTTGACTATGCAGTCCCAGGATATTTGAATCGTGTACGGATGGTGGATAGGTTATTGATGAACTATCACCGCTTCTGCTCCGTGTTTAATTACCGTCAAGTCAACGTGCTGGTCAAGGATGTTCTAATCTCAAAGCGTGGACCGAAGGTTCGATTGTGTGTTGCTAAACTCAACCATTACACTATAATATGTCCGATAGAGCTACAAGGCACGTGCAAAATCAACGCAGTCTACCTGGCCGATGAGGAACTTATCGCATTGAACGACAATGGAGCGGTCGTGATGAAAGTAGACGGCTCATCGCAAATCAGTACCAACGACAACAACCGAGGATTTTTAAAACTCTCAGAGTGGCGGAATAATAGCTCTCGGGCAACTGTTCGCCGGTCTAGTAGCTTCAAACATTTTGGTCATGCACGGACGGCTTCAAAACGCCCTGAACCACACTACACCCAACCTGTTATTACCCAGGTGTACCAGGATGAGTTCCTTGGATTGCATATGAGTCCTCAAGAGCTATCAAAATATTCAGAGACACGTTCACGTCTTATATTAACCAAAGAAAATGCAGAGGCACTCTTGAAGCTTGTCAAGTTCATTGAATTGTCTGATTCAGATACCGAACAGAAGGAAAATCAGGTGTACAACAACATGGATAACGGGCTATACCGTGTTATGGTAATCCCCCAAATTCTCCGCAAGCGATTTGATCACCTGAATCATTTTCGACGCTCTCATGCATCGATTGCAATACAAAGCGCTTTTCGTGGGTTTCGATTTCGGGCTGAAATGCGTCGAGAGCGCCTTCTATATAATATTCACCAGCGGCAAGTTGATGAAGTGCTCGCTAAGCTTCAAAACAACTTTATCCGTCGCGAAAGACGACGAATCAACGCAACATCTATTCAGCGGATTGTCCGAGGGGTTCAACAGAGGCATATCATGGCTATATGGCGTAGCAGCGCAATCCAAATTCAGCGTGTTTATAGGGGATTTCTTGGCCGAAAGCGCGCAATTGCTTTTCGAGAAGGCAGCTTTACGTTCTATATGGTAGATAGGGTTTTCCAACGCGGGGTTGAGATCAGCGACAGATATCTTGTGCTCAGCATCGACCAGGTACACTACTGCGTTGAACGTTCAACTTGCACTGCATATTAAGATTAATCGTGTTAATAATTGTAGTGCGGTTTGTCATTCCGGTTTGACGCCTACGATGTCGAGAGTTGTGAAAGCTTTCACGGATTTTTGTCACATCAAAGCTTGCTAGCGCTTCTCTGCTACAAAAACTGGTTGTATGCTAAATCATTTCAAGGATGCGAGCTTGAGCTTCAAAGCCAGCGTGTAAGGATCTTGGATGTTGCATCGATAAACCCTTCAACTGGTGAATGCAATGTTCGTGTCGAGGCCGTCACAACTGAAAACAGGATAGACGGGAGTGCGACAGCAATAGCCAACAATTTCCCCCAGGCATCCTCAATATCTGAAGTAGCATTAGTGGACTGTGTCAACTCAATAAACTTGAGAAATGTTGTTACAGGAATGCATGAAGATGATATAGAGCTACCATTAAAACAAGAAGACTCCAAGAGGCTAGTGAAGGCCATCGTGGAGCGTTTAGTTCTCGTTCCGTCGCTTGCCATGGCAACACATGAACTGAGAAGCAAAAATACTAGTGATTTAATTCTTGCTGTCGCACCACCACCTGCGATGCACTTCACTTTCAACCGCCAGATCTATCCGCCTACCAAAAAGCTTGAGCTGCAGAATCGAAAAAGCAACCTCAAGAAGTTGGCACAAACGTCCAAGAACACCACAGTGGCTATTTCAGCGCCAATTATTTATCCGCGCCATACCGTTTTCCCTGTCGTCGATGGCCTACGTGGTGTCAGCGTTGGAAAAGATGTTTTTCGCAAGAAATGTGAGCGTCATTCTGCGGCTTTTACTCGTTGTCGGTGTGTGTTGCCGCTTGTTTCAACTCCGTCGTATGTTGAATCACTCAGGCTAGCATTAGCGCCACCTCTTTTGCTCTCATATCTACAGGTGACAAAATCAGACAATGCACAAACATAGGTGCCAAATGTTCATGCTTGTTTTCAATTGCACTCGTTACCGATCTTCGTTCGTACCGCTTGATATTGGTGTGATTGGCATGAAATACCGGCGAATAGCTTCCAAGAAACGTTTGCCATACATCCCTGGCTCGACAATGGTGGGTGATGATTGCCCCGCAATCATCCCGACTGACTTCCCAACACTTTCGACGCGTTTGATGAAGTCGAACTGACGCATGTAGTCGATAATACCAACAGTCATCTCTGACGAGACGGATGAAGTTGGTCCCATGCCAACCACCATGGAGTAGTCCACAATGTTACTTGAGTAGAGAAACGCTGTATCGTTCTTAACCGCATTCACCATGAACTCGTGGTCCTCTGCAAAAAGTCCAAGCGGGTGCCCCTTCGTTGACTCTACGAAGTCACCATCAAGCAGAACATGTCCTGTAGAGTTTGTGACTGCAGATCCGACACTAACTTGGTGATTTGTTGGTGTAGAGACTGAGTTGGTAGAGCTGGTAGCTGCTCCGGAGCTTGGAGACGATGCGACAATACTTCCCGAACTATCTCGACTGGTTAGTTTTGCGAATCGATTCCGTGAGCTGCCCTTCAAATCGTACGTCTGCGTGAGACGTTTCCGGAAAAACGCATTCTCCATGACACAGATGTTTTGCACAATCCTTTGGCCCGAGTCCTTGCGAATGATTGTTGTCTGGTATAGCCCCACCGTCTTGGATAGGATGCTCTCCTCGCCATCAAAATAAATTTTTGCCATGTACTTGAAGTATCCCGGTAACACTTCTAGAAAGCTCTGCATCAAGGCAATGAGCGAATTAGTAAGCGCGTACTCAGAGGTTGCGGCCAAAAACGTCACCTACCTGCATCTCGGTTGATGAAATATGTTTGACGACAAATCGGTCATCCAAAGTTCGGAAGAATGAAGCGCCTGATTTGCCACCTTTTGCCTTCCAGTCTGCAACATGTGCAATAGAGCCAAGAAAATTGGGAAGGCTCCCATAGAACAGTTCACGGAGCACCTCGAACTGTGTCGTGCACAATCCGTTAGTTTCAATGCAAGAAATATGAATAGGTGGATATCATCAAATACCTGAACAGGATAGTACGCGATCATTGACAATTCCCAACTCGAATTCCAAAGACTCAGTGAAGACTTTTCTGACAGTAGTGACAAATGCAGAGGAACATCTGTGGAGCTGTACTTGAACGGCGTACTCAAGGAGCTTGTTAGAGCCGCACGTGACCAATTTGTTGAGACAGGTAGAATTTCACTTCGATCGTGACGTGATCCTTTCCCGGCCATTGTCACGGACGCTGCATTCTCGCGATGAACAACAAGCTTCCAGGCATCAAGCTGCTCTTCGTACGCATCTGAGGCGAGCGAGTATGCCACCAGGGTAATTGGCACCATGTGATCCACAAGAATAACGCGATCCTTCCATCGATGAGGTAGGCTCGGGTGTCCTGCGGCCAAAGCATCTGGTAAAGAAACACTAAAATCGCTTCCGGTTGTTGATCGCCCGAGAGCACGATATAAGTCCCACAGCGCCGACTTCCAGCTAGACTGTTGTGCCTGACAAACCACACAACCAGTTCGTGAGTTGATACCTTAAGAAATGCGATGTAACTGCTAATATTGTACCTCTTTCAGATCGATAGCACTCTTGGCCGCCAGTAGTTTCTCACCAGTGGCGACAAATGGAGATGTCGAAGGCTTCAAAAAATCTGCATCGCCATCAACTGAAGCGGAGGCCGACGAAACAATGCTTTTTGGCGATCGTTCATCATCAAGTAGACTGCTAGCACCCTCGCTGCTTCCAACTCGCTTTCTGCGTTCCTTTGGCTCGCCGAATTCAAAGCTCTTCGACACCTCACTCGGAGTCAGTGTTGGCTCTTCGTATACTCGAGGAGACGACGGCTCCGACTCCACTGCAGGAACATTGAAAGTCACGCCGCCAAGAGTAAACGATCCGCCTGCCGACAATTGCTTCCCTTTTGTTGGGGTTGACCGCCCGCTCTTACCCTTAGTAATATATGCCTTGATCAACTTACGAAGTTGGAGCATGCACGCTATCCATTTGCATGCCAATAAATAAAGAGAGCGCTGGATGGCATCACAAGCAGCGAGGCTTTGAGCTGGTTGCTCATCCGGCCGCAGTTGCTCAAGCTTGTACTGGTATATTGCCTCGCCGGCCTTGACAAGACTAGATAGACACATGACTTCTAGCACCACCCGTCCGTAGTGTTCTTTATCGACAAGTTGTAGTGCATCGACAGCTAGTCCAATCCCACGGATCTTCTCAAAAAAGAGATCCACGATTAAAGCTAGTAGTGACTTCAACTCACCCAAGCGTTTTTGTACTGCCTCGTGAATTGCAGAAAATTTACTGGGATCATCGTCGTCGTCATTCTCACTCGCTGGACTGACGGAACCCTTAAACACAGTATTCACGCGAGCAAGGCGGAGCGGGATTGAACGCGTATAATCAAACCTAGCAACGCGGTTTCCGATGTTAAAGAAGAGTACATGAGCCTCGAGCGATGAGTGGTGGCATTCAGCAGCTGCAGACCCGCTCTCATCAGATCCAGATGCTGGAGTCTGGTAGGCACCGTCCTCAGAGAATAAAATCTCAAGGAAGCGCGCGAAAGAATACTTGTAAATGTACTTCTCCATCGGAATAAAGGGCGTTACCACTCCGTGGCACTCTCGGCACCATCGCCAGAAAATAATGGCGGGGTGTTCAGTGTCGATTGTGCTGAAGTCTGAGGAACTGTCCACCTCGCTGATCGATGACTGTGATAGATGATTTGAAGCAAGCATATTCAGAACATTGATCTCGTTGTCGATGCTGCCAATCGTCGACCCGGAGCGCTCACTCATTGACCTCTCAGTCGTACTCAGCTCACTTGCCTGCCTGACTGAGTTTGACAAGCGCTTGCTCTTATCTGGTAGCTCTTCAAACGAGATAATAACGGTCCCCGATCGACAGCTAAACGAATGGATATGAGTAGCCATGATATCGTGACACTTGACGTTCTGCATCAAGAACGTAAACATCATTAGCGTGCAAATAAGAAACCCACTCCCAACAATCAACCTACCTGGCATTTTAGCGATAGTGCGGCCATTTCTTGGGTTAGGAAATTGCCAAACGAAATGTCGTTGTCAGAATATGTCATAATCCCCAAGTGTTTTGACTCCACGCATTGGTGATACCGCTGACTTGCACCTCCACCAACAGAATCGCGAACGCGAAGAGTGCATGTTGTACACCAAGTTGTGTTTTTGTTGCCCAGCAGCTGAACACTCTCACGAGATGTCAGCATCCTTTGGTTTAAATTTAAATCAGAGAGAACATGGGCTTCAAGTAGGAGACGATACGTCATGGAGAGTACACCGCGAGTCAGACGCTTCAGAAGCCGAAGCTTTTGTTTAGATAGTCCAGTGATCAGCACAGTGCATCCATTCAATGGGTCACATCCATCGAGATACAGGAATGTCTCGGTACGCAGACGAGCAGATTCTTTCGGAGGAGCCGCCTTTACCATTCCAAAGAGTTTTTTCGGTCCACTGGGCCGCACGCTTTCTGGCAGTGGGCTTTCGTCTGGAACTGTCGGGATTGTCTTCACCTGAAATGTTCGACACGTACCAATAACTTGATCTCGATCAGCTTTGTCCACATGGTCTACAGAGGTCAGCAAAGCAGCTCCAGTGTGCCGAGCGATTCGCTCGAGAAGGTCAGGTTTGACGTTTAGCACGATGGCAACGTTTCGCTCGCGTAACAGCTCTTGCGCATAGCGTGACACGGTCTTCTCAACAAAGATCACATCCGGCTCCAAAGCCGATATTTTCTCCACTAAAATACTCATGTAGCTCTTCTCTTGCTCCAGGAGTGTATCTAGCGAGCTCAAACGCCCTGCTCCGTTGGAGCGGTCGTAACTGATCCCGCAAGCGAATAGCAACATCCGGGGATTCGTGATCTGTCTCGCCATTTGTTTGTGGCTGACGTGCTTTCGGAACACAGTACCCGCAAGCCACTTGAACTGATAGTTTTTCTCTTTGACATTCTTTTGCACGGTGTCGGCAGCTGCGATACTTTTCACCTTGACCAAACTTGAGTAGTTGAATCCGCTGGCAGATCGAAAATTCATGCTGAAGAGCAGGTGCCCGGCCACAACAAATGCAACGTCTTCGAGTGACTGGGAGAGCCGAGACAAATCCATAGGGTTGGATGCCTGAAGACTTGGCGACATATCTTCAACAGCGTGTTTAATTCCATCTCGAATGCGTTCATGTGCTGCATGCTGCAAAATAATAGAGGAAGGAAACAAAAAGCACCACATCCACAGCGATTAGTGTTCATCGTTTACAGTTCACAACCGGGTTGGAGTCACGTACCATGTACCGGTCGAGAGAGATTTCGCGCCGAGTATGAAGAGCATCTTTTGAATCGGATGAGGATGGTTCGTTGCTAGACGACGGCTCTTGCCCATCGGCGGCTTGTTTATCTTTCCTGCGCATCAATATAGCTTGGAGCTCGGCATCAAGCAGGCCCCCACTCTCAATAGCACCTAGCAGCTCCACACTCGAACGTCGCCACGCTGGTCGGTGGTGCAAGCGTGCACGCATTTTGTCGGGCGTTTTGTTTGTACCATTTAGAGCTGCTGCAGAGGTCTCCGACGACGCTCTTCGATGGCGCGGTGGAGGATCCAGTTGAGGAGCAGCTACATCGCTATCTTCGCTAGAGTCTGTTGGTGACGGCGGCGCATTTATTTCACCGTCATCCCCTGGAGCCAAAAGCTCTGCTACGGTAGGGTCTGGACCAAACACAAGAGGTGAGGGATGAATCCCAATAGCCTCTGGGTTGATCAAGTTGGTTCGGCGATCTGGACCATCTCGGCCTGCACTGTGAACTGTGGGTCCACCGCTATCTGTGTTGCTTGCACTTGTAGCCGAGCCGTACGCACTGGTGATAGGTTGCCGATGGGTAGAATCCGGTCCTTTTTGTTTGTTTGCTTCTTCCACATACCCCGCACAAAATGTACAGACCCGGACCTGCCCGCTAAACCCGTGCGGATCGCCATCGATAAAGTGGTTGCTGCAGTCGTAGCAGAATATCTGTCCACAGAGACGGCAGTGGTGCCGCCGCCTGAAGAAAGAAAAGGACGACCCACACTCGAAGCATACCTGTGCACCCCGACAATCATCATAGCAAATGGTAAGCTGGTAGTATGTGGATGCCAAATCGCGTAATATACGCTACACTACCTTGCACAAGTGGTCTGGCATCCAGTACTGGTTGCTACCGGTGCTCATTGGAGGTGTCCGCTCCTTGACCGGAGATCCTAGTCCCAATCACCCAATCCTCGGTCAATCCAGCGCTTGCAGTCTCTCGCATCGAGAAGGATGTGGCTTCCTACCGGCAATCCTCGCGCCTCCTTCGCTGATCGGCTCCCTCGGCTGCAAAATACCAAGGTCGTAAGCCCTAGCAATCACAGCACCACGCAGCATGGCTACGCACGTAGTACGTGGGCGACAGGTACCCTGGCATGGGGAACGTGGTCAACCTGCTCGCGCTACTATCAGCTCTCTCCATCTCCGCCTTCACCTCCTCTAACTTAGACATACCGCGACGGGTCCCGGTCGAGCCGCTGATGAGGCAACGACTGCACCTGGCGGTCGGCCGCCGCGTTCGCCTCGCTGGCCATGCCGAGCCGAGCGGAGCGAGAGTGAGAGTGCCGGCGCCTCCTCCAGGCGCGTTCTTTCTCGCCAGGTCTTCTGCCGCGCTTCTCTAGTTGAACACCGGCGTTTTGGTTATTGGGGGAAGCCAAGTCGCCAAATCAGGGTTTCAGTGCCACTCTTCATAGAGATTCCCATACAACGAGGCGACTCCTTATTAGGGGGAAATCCGAGAGTTGGCCTTTCTCGCCATTGGTACACGCGGATACCGCCAGCAAGTGTGAGAGAGAGAGAGGAACAGTGGAGATGACGCTCGGCGGCGGCAGCTACTGCTTCGATGTCGAGGCCTTCGCGGGCGACGAGTTCGACCTGGGCGCCTTCCTGGAGGACTGCCGCGCGCGTAACCCCATGGAGACGATCCACCAGGACCTCAAGCAGTTCCAGACGGCGCTCGAGAACCAGGTGCCACGAAGGCGCGGGTCTACCATGCTATGGATACAGCACGCTAACGACCGCCCCCTATTGCGGCTTACAGCTCGTTGCGATCATCAACGAGGACTACGCCGAGTTCCTGCAGCTCTCGTCCAAGCTCAAGGGCGTGGATGAGGCCGTGTCGTCCGTCCGCTCGCCCATCCTGGACATTCTCAAGCGCGTCGACCAGGTGCAGGCGGCGATGGTGCGCATGGCTTCTCATTGACGACACGCCAGCGCAGTGCTAAGCGTTGCTGGTTCACTTGACATAGAGCGCGCTAGAAAGCAAGATCCAACAGCAGATTCAGACCGCCAAGGAGCTGCAGAAAGAGGAGGCCGATCTGAAGCTCAGCATTGGGTACAATCGTCTCTGCCGCCGTGCTGCCGAATGAGTTGCTCTGACATAGCATGTACTGCCAGAATTTCTGAAAAGCTGCTGCTACTCGAGGAACTCCTGGATATTTCGTCACCGGTGGACAGCGATGACGAGGGCACCTCTGACCGCCCCGAAGGAGGCGCCCCAGGAGATGATGACGAAGACGAAGACAATGATGACGGCTTCGATAACTTTAGCCTCATCAAAAAGCACAACCACGAAGCTACTTCCGTCGAAAACTGTGCCAAGCTTGAACGAGCAACATTGCTCTTCCTGGGTCTTGACCTTGCTTTTGTCGAGGGCATCGATATCCCAGCTGTTCAGGTGCGTGATACTATACGGTAGTGCGTCGTATGATCTCAAGGCACACTTGATACTAATTGCTTAATCGTTTCATGGGCAGCGGGAGGAAAAGCGACTTGGCGTGATTGAAGATATGCTACTGAGGAGACTGGAAACAGAGTTTGCCACTGAGATCTTCCCGGATACGTTTTACAGTCGTGACCACGCAATCAGTGCTACCACACTAAGTTATCTGCTTAGATCGTACGTGTTCCTTCAGAAGAGCCATATTCCGGAAGAGATGATTGCAAGACTTCTCGTTCAGCCATTTGTGGAAGAAAACCTTACTCGCGGGAAACTGGACGGCGGCTCTCGTGGTTCGTGCTCGGGACTCCCGCAAATTTATGAATCCATCCTGGAGTTCATTGCAAGCAAGTTTATGGGCATTCTTGCAATGCCGATTTGCCAAGGTGAGCGTAAGTCTTCAGTTGATATTTTGGGGAATGCCGTCTGGAAGCCCCTACAAGAAGTTCTTGTCTCGAAGCATAGCATCATTTTCCAGGCTGCTGACCCGGATCGATTTCATAAGAACTACACGCTCAGCATGAAGTTTCTTAGTGCAGTTGAAGATCGGTTCTGCAGCACAACTCCGATGAAGACGCGATTTCGTTGCCATGAAAGTGTTGTCGAATTCAAGGAGAAGTGGAACCTAGACGTCTACTTTCAGTTACGGTACAACCAGCTTTCGTTGGAAGCAGAGCAATCTTTCAGTCGGAAGCGTATAGAAGCAATCCCTGAGGTCGCCGGTGAAGAATCGCGCAGTTTGATGCTATTTGAAAACTCCAAGGCGATTTGGAGTGCAATGAACCAATGTTGGGACGAGCAAATTTTTCTGCTTCCAGCTCTGCCCAACCTTACCAGGCTGTGCTTACAACTTCTTGTCTACTACATCGATATTTGGCGAGCACCTCTACTCGAGACAATTGAAGGCGTGAACGGAGGAATCAAAGTCGACTTCGATTCATTACCCTTGTGCTTTGTGTCCACTGAAGAAGACATTTTGGGAGCGGGAAGTGACTTTGCTATTCTCCAGGAGAAGGTGTACTCTTGAATCGTCTGCATTTGGTGTTTTGCATATGCTAATTAATGATACCAGGTGTCAACAGAGTTATTTACCACTATCAGCTCGCGTGTGCAAGGTTTCACGGACGATCCCGATAGCTTTGTCGCCGAACTATTCGAGAGCGTAAGTATTATCTTATTTACATTTTTTACGCTGTGAACTTGAGGTAGAATATATATTGAGGATCTTTCTGTATGCAGGCGCTCGGAGAATTGTCGAAGCTAGAGGATAGTTGTTGGTCGGTTGGGGTGACTACAGTTACCGCTGAGTGCAAGAAGATTCTACCAGCGCTCCGGTATGCAATGCGATGTTGGGAAGACTTGTGAGCGACATACTCACAATCAGTGCTATTCAGAACTGTGAAGGGGCAGTATCAAATGACGAACAAGCCTGCGCCGTCGTCCCCTTCTTCCTATGTTTCCAACATTGTGGGGTACGCAACGTCGTGTACGCCAGTCTCTTTTAGCTCCTAGATGGCGACTGACGCATCTCTTGTGATGTAGCCCTGTTGGAGCATTTTTGGAGAAATGGAGTATTCGGCTCGACAACGAGAAGAAACAAACGTTCCTGCAATCGGTGATGAGCCAAGTTTGCGCGACCTACAGCTCCCTGTCGACCGATTTGTTGCGGTCTGCTCTCGAGCTGGAAGAATCTCTGAAGAGTCGCAAGCTCCAGCGTCACGCTGCCTTGAGAACGGCGTCTGATGGCGACGCAATGTCCGACACGGAGAAAATGCGTCTGCAACTGCTGCTCGACTTGCAAGAAATGGAGCGGTTCGTCAAGCTCTTTTGGTTTACTAATAACGCTGTACTTATCGCCACATACTGTTGACCTGACCTAGGCAAATGGAAGAGCTTGGACTTGACTCGGAGCGCTGTGAGGCTCTTCATAAAGCAACCGAGAAGCTGTCGACTCCTTTGTCGGATTGACAAACTTTTCGAGATCGTATCGTGAACATGATTGGTGGAAATTATTGCCACAAAATCGCTTTCGTGTGTTTGATTGGCCGATGCTTGTGTGCGTATATGACCATTTGATTGCATTTGCATCAACTCGCAAGAAGAGAGATGGCGGCGGACACCTCGTCCTCGCTCGTGCAATGGGGTGTATGGCTCGCGATGGCGACGCTATCGGCTTGGAAGGTGCTGGAGCTTGCAGTTCCCGAAGAAGTGATCAGGAAGCGCAAGCTCGCAGTGCAGAGCGCGCCAGTCCCAGTCCAGGGATTCCCGGGACTGGTTGGCAACACGCCCATGGTGGAGCTTACCAGCCTTTCGAAGGCCACAGGATGCACCATCCTCGTAGGTCACGTAATGCCAGTATAGCTCTTTGGTCGCAGACTGCTCATGGGTTTGTGCTCCGTGGACTACAGGCAAAAGCCGAGTTTTTGAATCCGGGCGGAAGCTCAAAAGACCGTGTTGCCAAAGGCATCGTCGAGGACGCTGAGCGACGCGGTTTGCTCCGCGAGGGTGGCACAATCGTCGAGGGAACATCCGGCAGTACTGGTATCAGTCTGTCGTTAATGGCGAGAGGTAGGCTGAGTGCGACTGACACGTCAGCGCGATGAGCTACTGACCTGGAGCGCACTCGCTGCATCAGCGCGCGGATACAAATGCGTCATTGTGATGCCGGATGACCAAGCCAAGGAGAAAAGTCAGCTTTTGGAGCAGTACGGCGCTGATGTCGTGCTAGTCAAGCCTGCATCGATTGTGAACGCCAAGCACTACGTCAACGAAGCGAAACGCCGAGCGAATGCCATTGAAGGTCAGTGTTGGTTGGGTGATTGACAGCATGAATGCGAACTTGCTCCTGACGTTCTTTACTACTACTTACCACAGGCGGTTTCTTCACCAATCAGTTTGAAAACACTGCGAACTTTGACATTCATCGGCGAACGACTGGCCCAGAGATCTGGCAGCAAACCAACGGAAAGCTTGATGCCTTCGTGATGTCATCCGGTACTAGTCCGATGATTTCCGTCCACGAGCTGAGTCGAGACTCATGTTCATGGTTGTTCGTCCACTTTCAGGAACTGGCGGCACCATTGCGGGAGCGTCGAGCTATCTGAAGGAGCAAAATTCGGATGTTCGAGTGTTTTTGGCCGATCCGCCGGGGTCAAGTCTGTACAACAAGGTATCCCCAGCGCACATAATATTTTATGCAAATTGACGAGCAGTACTGTACCGAGCGCTAACGTGAGCCGCATGATCAGGTGCGAAGCGGAGTGTGCTATGCCTCCCAACAAGCCGAATCCAAGGTTCGGCGACACAGGTGCGCTTCTTGAGCGCCACTGCACTTACCATTAACTTGCTGACGGTCTCCTACTTCAACAGATACGACACCATCGCCGAGGGCGTGGGCATCGACCGCATCACGGAGAACTTTACTCGCGCGTGCATCGACGACGCCTTCCAGGTCACCGACAAGGAGATCGTCGAGATGTCGCGGTTCCTGCTCCGCGAAGAAGGCATCTTCGTCGGCAGCTCGAGCGCGCTCAATTGCGTCGCGGCCGTCCGTGCGGCACGCCAGCTCGGCCCGGGCCACACGCTCGTGACCATACTGTGCGACTCGGGGCAGCGCCACTTGACCAAGTTCTGGAATGACGAGCACGTCCGCGAGCACTGGGGCATCGAGGCCACTGCCACAGGGCTCGAGTTCCTCGATGGCTCCGACGGCCAGCCGTGATCGAGATCCACGTCATCTAGGTCATTCAGCTTGCCACGTAGACAGCTAGCTACCCATCCAGAGTAGCTTCTTCAACTGGTTTGAGTGCCACGATACCGCGACCATCACTTGCAACGTGTGCAAAAGCGACGTGTAACCTCGCGATCTTTCGCTCGATCTACGCCGTCTGATTGGCTGCTAAATGGCTTTTCACATGATATGATTGGCTATAAATTCGTGCCAGTCCCGCGATCCTTCGATTTTTCCACGATGGAAGGATCGCGTTTGGCCATGGCCGCAATGGGCACGGAGAGACGTCAGTTCCCAAGTTTCCCAGCACCACCTGCAAGCAAACCCCAGCAGCCCCAGCCATGATGGCGACCGTCGTGCACGTGCCCAGCGCTAGCGCCGCCGCGGGCTTCGCGGCCATGGAGAGTCCGCGCGGCGTGGAGCTCGAGGGCCGGCTGGACCAGTCGCTGGACGCGCTCATCAAGGAGCGCCGCAAGGAGGAGAAATCCAAGAAGCGCGATGGTAAAGCGCCCAAGAGGGCAGAGGGAGCTACAACATCCAAGAAGAGCGACAGGAAGCGCAAGGCGGAGCAGAAGCCGCCTGCGAACAAGCAGATGAAGCTCAAGAGCGAGGCCAAGGCGCACAAGGCGGCGGCCGTCAAGGCGCAGCAGGCGGCCAAGCGAAGCGCGCTAGTCAACAAGAACCGAGGGCTGCAGGCCGCTCCTGCTGCCAATAGGAAGGCTGGTGCCAAAAAGAACGGGAATGGAGCCAAGGCGCCGCCTGCCAGCAAGAAGACGAGCATCGAGAAAGTCACGGCGATGATGCGGCAGAAAGCAAGGGCGAAACGCGAAGCAGGGCAGCATCGTGCTAGCGTCAAGAAGTCGAGGGCGACGCTGGCGGCTCAGCGAGTGGTACTCAACAGCAAAAACAAGGCGGGCGTAAAGTCGGCGGGGAAACAACAGAAGCAGCAGCGAACGAATACCAAGAAAACCGAGCTTCAAAACGCCAAGTCAAGACCAGGGCAGCGGTCGGTGGTGCTCGCTGGCAACAAGAAGGCCAAGCTCAAGATCACAATTGCTGGTGGTAACAGCAAGAACAAGAGTACCAAGATGACGAAGGCCGAGAGGCGACGGCAAGCGACAAAGCCTATCCTACCTGGTAAGTTTGGTGCCAAGAATGCGCAACAGCCAAAGAAGGTCGCCAAGAAGACCAAGACGCGAAAGCATCAGGCGACGAAGGCGACCATCGTTGTGCGCCAGCCGTTTGCGTCGCGAAAGAAGAAGAGCAACTAAGCATTGCCCTTCGAACGACGTGTTTTGCAATTCGACTCGTAGCGTGTACTGTACGAAATAGCCAACGAGTCACCGATCCAGCGTCGGCGATCAACGAACACATGCTTGCAGCCCGTTTTGTAATGATTCGAGATCATTTTTTTGAACCTCTATTGTGATTGTGAAAGCTATGGTTTCAACGATGAGTGTTACCTCTAGTCACTCAATCCTTCGCTCAGACGGTGGAGAACAGTCTCCTTGCCCAGCAACTGGATAGTATCGCCAAGACCAGCACCGACTTCCATTCCAGTCAAGTAATAGCGAATCGGCATCAGCACCCTATTTACACATGGTAAGCGACGCGACATTGCATTTCTCTGGAACATCGTGAACAACGTACTTCTTCAAGCCAAGCTTTCGCTGTTTCGCTACTGCCTTGATACTTTTTGTGATTGTGTCCTGTGAGGAAAGTTGACAGATTGTTAGTGGCCGACAGTCAGATGGAGGTAGGATACCATCTCCCTTACCGGAGTAAACTCTTCAGGGGACAACTCGCGCAGCTTCTCACTGACATCTTGGACGAGCTCGGCTGACAAAATCACAACAAGCGTTAGTACAGCCACCATATCCCAAGCTATAGAGTTGGCGCGTCAATTACCAGTGGACTCGTCGATGTACTTTTCGAGCATTGCCAAGGCTTCTTCGCCATCAAAGTTGGGCGTGGTGAAGAATGGCACGCACAGAGGCCCAAACTCTGGAAGTGCACTCACGCGCTCCTGCAAAGTAACGTCAGC
>JAASGX010000047.1:0-61965 GCA_023334415.1 Phytopythium chamaehyphon | reverse complement strand
GTAACCCACTCGATGACGCTGTAGTCCGGTCTCCACAGCAGACCATGACAAGCAGGCACGACCCATCGTCAGCACCACCACTCACTCGAGGTGGCTGCAACTTCGAACACTCAACGCGCCCTCTCAGCGCGTCTCGACACTGTTTGTCTACACGCTAAAGCTGCGCCATCGCCGCCACGTCGCTGCGATGCACAAAGCGCTTTTCCGCCTCGTACTTAATCACCAGCCGCTCGAAGCGCTCCCTCAGAACGCGCCGCTGCATAAAGACATTCATGGACACGTTGATACGGCGACACTTGTTGTACTGCGCGCAGAACTGCTCGTGGCACTCCACCATCTCTTCTCCTTCCTCGACCGGCGCCAGGAAGACCTCGTCCAACACCTCCCGCGCGGTCTTGGTGTTTCCAAATACGCGCCCGAGCTTCCAGAGAAGAGCCCGCACCGACACCAGCCAACGTGCGCACGGATGCCTTCATGAAGCGACGCTCCCTGAGCGAGCGCTCTTGTCCCATTTTCCGCGCGTTCGCCCGTTATTTACCTTGAATTCGCGAGCGAAGTCCCCCTGTCATATCAAAAACAAGTAGGGAAAATACACGCCTATTTTCTATGGCTTCTTGGATTAGGAAAATGACGTCTACAAGAGCATAGACTTCTTCCCATAGCTCTCATAGTGTGTCAGCAACTGTTCTGGAGTGTCGACGGAACATAAGAGTTGGGTCTTGTGCCTCTTGAAGCTCGTAGCACTCGTCGGCATGAAGCAGCGTTTCAAACTAGAACTTCGATCTTTAATCTTGAATATCCAACAAAATCAATGCGTACAGTTTTCCGACATGCTGCAGTCCAGGTGTTGTGATAAAGCGCGAGCGCTCCAGACACACAAACCAGCACGCACAGAACAGTACGCGCACGCACCAAAGCCGGTGGTCGCAGAGCCGATAGGCGCACGTGGTGAGTTCCCGGAAGAGCTCGGACCCGCAGCGCGCTAGAGAGCGCTCGTGAAAGCACCTCCCTAGGCAGTACCTCGGAGCGTTGTGATCCCCGTTGAAGCGGTTCGGGATCAGGAGATCTAAATGAGAGGTTGGACGCGTGGCACGCGGCGGTCTCTAGGGTTGGCGGCAAATTGGGAAGTCTGCATTGATTCTTTAATATGGAGCGAAATCTCCGAGATCTAATATCATATAAATTCCTACAGGTTTTATGTCAAGATGTTATCACTGGATGCGCAAGGCTAAAAACACTCATGGGCCCGAGGTTGTATCCACGGGACCTCGCTTTGACTGCGGGAAGCGCGGTTGGACAACAGGGAGGTTGTCCGAAGGTCCCAGTACGGGATCACATGGACCCCAAGGGAAAAATACCCTGGGTGAGTGGTTCCGTGTATTGTTACTTAAGGGACATGGCTGTGGCAGCCCGCGCGGCGAGTGTGAGCCACTTTAGCACAGTGTTCCCACGGTTTTATCCGCATCAAAGGCTGCAAAGTAAAAACGATGTGGCTATAATATTATTTCTGCTACAATATCACAATTCAACACCCGCATACAGAAAACCTACATTTCGCCGATTTGCGATCGCCCACGCCGTGTTCCGAGCCGGATCGAGCGGCGACCGACCTCACCCAATTTCTTCTAGAATATGTGTTCTATTCGAAAATAAATTTGTTTCAATATAAAATCTCGTCGCTTGTTGAAGATGTTATCGTACATGCGTGTCTGCCGGACTTTATCATCTTCAAACAAAAGCCGCACGGATTCGGTCGTAGCGATTGAAAGTGGGGATGAGCGAGTTCTTTCTAAAACCAAATATTCCCATCAAGACACAGTCCTCCCACTGAAAAAATATCCCATAACACTCTCCGCTTCCAATACGGAAGATTTCTTCGAGAAGCGTATTACTTGATCGCTGATCATCGATTGAATTTCGCGCCTTGTTGGACCCGTCGCTTCCTTTCTACTCAGTGTCCAACATATTGCGGCACCCCACTTTTGCTGACTGGAATGCTGAATAGAATCAACTTTCTCTTAACGAACCTCACCACAGGTCTTGGGTGTTTGACAAAGTTAAGCATCCATACCAAGCAGTGTATCGAACTGCTGTGGGCGAGAGAAACACTCCAGATTTGCTTCAATTATCGATCATTGACCCTGCCGTGGGTGATAGTCAATATGCTATGCGATTCTCTGATTTCCTCCTTCAGCTATCAGTGTAGTTTCCAAAGGGCAGCAGCTTGGTTTCATTCCAAATGTAATCAACATGCATATTGTAGGTCTTCCAGAACGTAGTTGATATACCATTTTCTCTGTTTTCATTTTCTTTGTCTCGACTACTCCTTATGTCCGACTCAGGGCGAGATAAGTTACTCTTCATCACCCCAGAAGGTACTCACAAGAAAACAAATTACGCTTCGACGGCTTCTACGACAACAACCAACAACCACTTAGCCCACGAAGTGCTTTAGTAATGAGGTCATTTGCTATAGTGTCTGTGCTTGAGATATTCAAAATGTGACTTTGATCTCCAGTGATCGAAGCTAACCCGTAGTCTAGAACTAACTATAAAATGTTTCTCCTTTGATAGGGCTTGCTTGTCTTACCAATACAAAATTAGCTATTGCGGATCAAAGGTACAAACAAGATTTAATTGCAGATCCACTTGAACGAAACTTTCCGCCCTTGTGGGATTTGTTTTGCTCATACGATATTTGTCGCGTACTCGCCAAGCGGTAGTAACGTTGTTCCTAGTGGTAACGGAGTATTGATTTGTTGGGTTCAGCAGTACGAATTTGCTCAAAGTGTTTATCGCAATGGCACACTGCATCCTGGCGACTGGGCTTACTGGTGTTCTCGTTGGTGTACACCACGGCGCATGTTTCTTTTTGCGGATCCTAACTTCGTCAATATGGCGGTCGGCGATGTGGACATGGCGGATGCTGGCTGCATGGTGGATCCACAATATGAGTTGCATTGAGATACCAAAGTACTGACAACTTAGGGAAGATTTCCGTTTTTTTTTTTTGGTTCGGTCGAGCCAAAGCATAACACCTCGTTAAGGACGCATTGAATTGATATCTTCTTTCGCTCTTCATTCAGTCCAAGACCGAAGATAGAGCCTTGAGTCTGGCCGATTTCGTGCAAGTCCTCTACCATCCTCTTGAAGCGCTTGGTCTCGACAGTCGACACTGGAAAGGCGAACTCGTCCTCGCAAAAGGTGCTTTCGTAAATATATACCCATTATAAAGTGCTGCGCGCGAGAGGTGTGTCGTCGCTATTGTGGGGTGCATTGAAAATGTCCTACTGTTTCTCAGTGCTCTGAAGATGTGGATATCGGTGGCTATGCCTTTCCGCGACGCATACACTACGTATCTTTCCACCAACCTTTTTTTTTACTCACTAGAACGGGTTTCCACACCTGAGAGCTAGAACTCTGCTTCTCCCGTGCTTTTTATTCAGCCCACTCCGCAGCAGTTCTAACATGCCCATAGCAGCGTTCACGTTTCGATTCCAGATTTTCGCTTTGCAGTAACTGTTGGTACAGCGCAAGACATTACCGGTACACTTGAGCACAATCTCCTCGCTCACAAAACCTCGACTTTACCTAGCAAGTGAATCTGATATTGGTGAGTATCAGATCTCTCACATGATTTTGTCGAGCGACATGGTGCATGTAGAGCAGTTTCGGGCTACGACACGAAGTTTTGCCACGCACAACACTATTCGCGGGATTTTTGCCACCTTTGCAATATTTGTCGATCATGTGATGACCGTGAATATGTCCGCGATCCGTAATAGTGTTCGCGGTTGGTGAGGCTTCTCTTTTCTAACATATGCTACAACTCATTGGCGTCAAGTATTTTTTGTTTCTTTTTTTGCGACGCCTACACAACTTCCATTTGCTTGCAAATCCGACAACAAGATTGCACTCGATGCTGCATCCTACACTATAATTTTGCTTGGTTTGGACAGTTAGTTCCCAATCAGGATTTTTGTTTTTTAGTTTGCCCTCTACCATAGTATTTTTGGTTTGTCTCGTCTTGTATGCTGTCCTTTTTGTGTGTATTTTCTACTGTAGATCAGGACGCACAGTAACGTCATGTTCACTGTGAATATTGACTGAAGCATTCGAGATGGAGACTGGTGTCCCTGGAGCGTGCGTACTCTTTATTCTGCCAAGTTGTGCAACAAACAAAAATTACTCGGAGTCTAACAGCGACATGGTTGCGCACTGCATTGGTCAAAATCATATTTCAATCCCACCACTTTTATCCAATCAAAATGATGATCTTGGAGTCGCCGCGCCAAAGCCCGAAAAAAACCGCGGGAAAAGCTACAAGCGCGGCGATGGCGGACGAGGAGATGAAGCTGGCGGAGGACGCGCCCGCGTACGCTCTGGCGCTCTCTACAGCCGTTCGATGCTCTTGGCTTCAGTGTGGCGAGGCTGACGAGTCGCCTGCTGCAGGTTCGAGGGCATCTCGTCGCGCAACCGGTCGACCGAGACGTGGCCTTGGGTCGAGAAGTACCGGCCGTCGAGCCTGGAGGACCTGATCGCGCACCAGGAGATCGTGGCGACGCTCAACCGACTCATCGACGCGCACAAGCTGCCGCATCTGCTCTTCTACGGGCCCCCGGGCACCGGCAAGACCTCCATGATCATCGCGGCCGCGCGCCGCCTCTACGGCAAGAACTACGGCTCCATGGTGCTCGAGGTGTGTGGTAGAGTTCGACACGTGTGGTGGTTATGTAGGAGGAGAAGCTGACTGCGGACTTGCGCCGCAGCTGAACGCGTCGGACGACCGCGGCATTGACGTCGTGCGCAACCAGATCAAGGAGTTCGCGGGCACCAAGAAGCTCTTCAGGTGGCGCCAGGCCAAATACATGGAAATGTAACCATGTGACTAACTGAACCTCTGCCAGCCACGGTGTCAAGCTCATCATCCTGGACGAGGCCGACTCCATGACCAACGACGCGCAGTTTTCCCTCCGCCGAGGTTCGGAGCCCGCCCTTGGTGCCTAACGCTCGAGGACGCTACGACTAACTGTTGCACCATGTATTACTAGTGATCGAGAAGTACACCAAGAATGCCCGCTTCTGCCTGATCTGCAACTACGTGAGCAAAATCATCCCGGCGCTGCAGTCGCGCTGCACGCGCTTTAGGTTCGCGCCGCTCAACGAAAGCCAAGTGAGTGGCCGCGTCAAGCACATCGCGGAACTCGAAAAGTGCGTTTCCAATTGCTCTGGCACAAGTGACCACCCTATCCTGTGCTAATTCCAACGGAGCAGGCTCAGCATGACCGAGGACGGCTTCAAGGCGGTGCTTCGCCTCGGACAGGGCGACATGCGCCGGATTCTCAACATTCTCCAGGCGACATCCATGGCTCACGACGTTGTGGACGAGAACAGCGTGTACATGTGCACGGGAAACCCGCTGCCAAAAGACATCACCTCCGTCACGCAGTGGCTATTCAACGAGAGCTACCCTGTCGCGGTGAGCAAGTGCGCCGAGATGCAGAAGCTCAAGGGCTACGCGACGAGCGACATCCTGCAGGACGTCTACAAGTACACGATGGAGCTGGAGCTGCCGCCCAAGTGCCGCATGTATTTATACGACGAGCTTGCCAAGCTCGAGCACCGCCTGGCGAGCGGCACCTCGGAGGACTTGCAGCTCGCTTCTCTGGTGGCCATTTTTGCCATCGCTCGCGAGCAGATGGCGACGGCCATGGATGTGTCGAGCTGAATGAAATCAGCACAACGTCACCAAGAATCGAACCCAGATTGAAGTAGATAGATGCTTGGATGCAGGCAAAGATTTGGTTCTCATGTTGCTCTTGATTCTACGTAATGAGCAAGGCACTGTCGCCATTACCAGCAAGCGAAAACTCATGTGAACGATTTCGTCTTATGGAAAGCAAGCGGGTTGTTCCCAGCCTGGCGGCAGCGAGTATTCGCTCCACGATCAGTGGAACTCCTTACTCGGTCGAGTGCTTCTCGAGCTGCAGCACCTTGCCGATCGCGATAGTCTTACCCTCGTCACGCAGTGTGAGGCGACCGAGCTGTGGAAGGTGCTCGAACGTCTCGACCGTGATACTCTGCTCGACCTCAATACGGCAGACGGCCGCCTGGCCCTGCTTGATGAACGTGATGTGCTTCTTGACTGGCTTGCCCGTCTTGGGGTCAATCGGGCGCAGCAGTTTGGCCACTGTACACTCCACCGCGACCGTGTGGATGTGCAGAATGCACTTGTAACCGGCCGTCAGCAGCGGGCGGTGCTCCAGCGTGTCGACAAGAGCAACCTGAGCAGCGAAAGCGTGGACAGCACGGGGCGCCTCGGGCTCCTTCATCCCGCAGAGCACAAAGCCCTTCTGGACGTCGTCGAGGCCGCACGAAAGACGGATGAGCACGTTCTCACCAGGCTTGGCCGTGCGCACGGGCGCCTCGTTGATATACACCTGGTTGACCACAGCGGTCGTGCGGGTCGGCATGAGCAGCACCTTCTGGCCCGTCTTGAGCACGCCCGACTCGACCTTGCCCATGGAAACCGTGCCGCGCTCCTGGTAGCGGTCAAGAATGGGAACACGAAGCACGCCCTCCGGGTTGCGGCCCGTGATGTGCATCGTGTCCATGAAGTTGATGAGCGAGTCGCCTTCGTACCACGGCGCCTTCTCCTTGGACAGCACGGTCTTGACGTTGTCGCCCTCGAGGCCCGAGATGGGGATGAAGACGACGTCGCGCTTGACGGCAAAGCCGCACGTGCGCAGGAACGGTCGCAGCTTGTTGACGCACTCGTCGAACCGCTCCTGGGCCCAGTTGGCCTCGTCCATCTTGTTGATGACGACGATGAGCTTGTTGATGCCGAGCGTCTTGGCGAGCATGGCGTGCTCGCGCGTCTGTCCGCCGCGCTCGAAGCCAGTCTCGAACTCTCCCTTACGGGCAGAGATGACGAGGATGCCGACGTCGGCCTGCGAGGCGCCCTGGATCATGTTCGGCACGTAGTTCTTGTGCCCGGGGGCGTCGAGGATCGTGAACCGGCGGCTCTCGGTCTCGAAGTGGGCGCGGCCGACCTCGACGGTCTTTCCCTTGGCGCGTTCCTCCTCGCCCGTGTCCATGATGTAGGCCAGGAACCAGCTGTCGCGGTTGCGCGCCTTGGCCTCCTTCTCGTAGCGCTCGATGGTCCGCTTGTCCACCTGGTCCATCAGGTACAGGATGTTGCCCGAGAGCGTCGACTTGCCGGCGTCCACGTGGCCGATGAGCACGACGTTCAGGTGCTCGCGCGGGTCCTCGTCGCCGACCTCCTCCTCCTCGACGAACTCGTCGTCTTCCTCGTCGGCCTCGGCCTCCTTGAGCTCCTCGGCCTTGTCCTCGACTGTGAGCTGTTCGACCTGCTGCGTCACCTCCTCGGCCTTGGCGGGGCTGCTCACGGGCGTCGGCTGCTTCTTGGGGCTGCGGACCGGCGACGAAGGCGGCGCTGGAGCGGCAGATGGAGCAGCGGGAGCAGCTGGAGCAGCGGGAGAAGCGCCGATGACGGACGCGCCGCCCTTCTTGGGCACGGGCATCACCGGGTTGAACGCGGGCGGCGCGGGCGCGGCCGGCGGCGGCGGCGGCACGAACGACGGCGTCCACGTGGACGCCGACGGGTTGAAGGAGAAGGTCTTGGCCGAGGCGCTGAGCCCCGACTTCTTGGCTGTGGAGCGCGAGGAGAGCGAGGAGAGCGAGGAGAGCGAGGAGAGCGTTAGCGACCGGGTTTACTGTCGTTCAGGCAGGGAAGGCGGCCGAGCGTACGCTGGTTGGGGTCCATGGCGAGCGGAGGGCTGGCGAGAGCTTGGAGCTTGAGGTGGTTGGCCGATGAGCTTTCTGGGCAGCCACCTCAGTGCAGGCATACCGTGCGCGCGGGTGCTATACGTCCTCCCCCGAGCTTAAGGGTTAAATATCAAGATGCGAGGTAGAGTACACTTACTGCCCGAATTGAGGGCCGTCACTTTCACGCAATAGTGCGTACCCTTTGGAAGCCATCCAAATGGCGTTGCCATTCGCTCTTCGCCTAGTGACGTGACGACCATGAGTGAGCTGCTGCCGCGCCAGTACGAGGACTTCCGCAAGAAGGAGTACTGGGACTCGTTCTTCGAGAAGCGCAGCGACGAGGCCTTCGAGTGGTACGGCGAGTACGCGCAGCTGCAGCGCGCGCTGCACGCCGAGCTGGGGCTTCCGGCGTCGGCTCCGAGCGCGCTGCTGGCCAAGCTCAAACGCTCGGTACGCGTGCTGGTCGTGGGCTGCGGCAACTCGGCGCTGAGCAAGCAGCTGGCGGACGACGGCTTCTCGTCGCTCGTGAGCGTCGACTTCAGCGAGCGCGCGGTGGACGAGATGCGCCGCAAGCACCCGGAGATGGACTGGCGCGTCATGGACATGACCGACATGCGCGAGTTCCAGCCCGGCGCCTTCGACCTCGTCGTCGACAAGGGTGCGCTCGACGCGCTCATGGCCAGCGACACCGACGCCGTACGCCAGGACGCCACCAGGATGCTGCTCGAGGTGCAGCGCGTGCTCGCGCCCGGTGGTCGCTACCTGTGTGTCACCATGGCCCAGGACTTCATCTTGTGCCACCTGCTCACCTTCTTCTGCCTCTCGGCCGACGACAAGGCGCCGGTCGACGGATCTGACAAGCCCTCGGGATGGGCCGTCAGCGTCCGCGAGGTGCCGCGAGACGCGCGCAAGCCCTTCGTGCCGTTCCTCGTCACCACGGCCAAGGTCGCGCGCCACCTGCCGAGCGCCCGCAAGGCGCTCTACAACGCCAAGCCCTTCGAGCACGACAGCGGGCTCGCGCGGCAGCAGTGGCTCACCCACGAGGTCGAGGCCACGCAGTGGTACACCATGACGCAGGGCCTGCTCAAGAAGCTCCAGGTCGGGCGCCAGGAGGTGATCGAGCTCATCGCCAACAACAGCGACGACGCCACGGCCCCCGAAGCCGACCCGGTGCCGCGATTCACGCTGCGCCTTGTTGATGTGAGCATGCGCGGCCCGAATGGCAGCTGCGCCGTGTTCCTCATCCCCCAGGGCCGCGAGCACGAGTGGATGTTCTCAACCGAGGAGGGCGCCGCAGAGCTCGCGGGCGGTGCGGGCTTCAGTCGCCTCATCCTCGTCGCGCTTGGTCGCGGCCACAACTTTGACAGCACGACGCAGGTCCAGGAAGAGCTGAATGCGAAGATTATGGAGCTTGCTCCGGAGACGCTCGGCTCGAACGAGAAGATCCCGTACCTGACCGTGGAAGAGGGTCTGGGTAAGCGAAACATCATCCACCAGGGCCAGTCAGCGCTGAGTGGAGCGTACTTCATCGAGGAAGTTGACGACTCGGGCGACCGCCTGCGCCGTCTTGTGTTTTTGAGCAACACCAACGTCATTCAGAGCGAAGTACGGCTCGTTGTTGGCGGAGGCACCAAGAACGCCGGTGGCGAAGGGAGCAGCAAGAAGAAAAAGAACAAGAAGAAGAAGAAGAGCGCGGCCAACTCGACTGTTGACACCGAGTACTTGGCCTTCGAGTACCACAAGGGCATGGTCGCCGCACTACATGCGTCGTGGCTCGGTCCGCAAGCTCAAGCCGAAGGGAAAACCCACCGTTCGCTGCTTATCGGTCTCGGAGGTGGTTGTCTCGCCAAGTATGTGCACGACAACGTCCCGAGCGTTCGCATGACGGCATGCGAGCTTGATCCGACGATCGTGACGGTCGCAGAGCAGTACTTCGGCTTCCAGCAGGATGACCGAATGGATGTTGTGATTGCGGATGGTCTCGTGTACGTCGGCGACCGTGCCAAGGCCGCAACAGAGGCTCCAGAGAACGATGCTCTTCTCTTGGACTCGATCATTGTGGACGTCGACGCCAAGGAGCGAAGCGTTGGTATGAGCTGTCCGCCCGTTGCATTCGTTGAGGACAAGTTCCTGCGCGATTCGTTCGCGCTGCTGGCGGACGGTGGTGTCATGCTGCTGAACGTTTCCTGCCGTGACTCGACTTTGTTTCAGCAGATCGTCGCCCGACTCAAGCAGACTTTCGACGGCTCGAGCGTGTTTGTTCTTCGCCCGAGCGAACAGGACGTCAACAGCGTCGTATTTATCCGCAAGGACAAGAAGGGAGCCAACAGTTCGGTGGTACTCAAGCAGCTGCAAGAGTTTGGTAAGCGCCGCGGAAAGACGCAAGAACTGCCGGCTTACGTGGATGACGACCTGTGCGAGCTCATCCGCGACATCCAGCTATCCTAAAACAAACAGCACACGATAGATGCTAGGACAGAAAAGCGTGATAAGCGAATCGGCTGAGTTTTTAGTTTCATCATGCGCTAGCTAGTGGTCCCACGAGTCTGCAAGCCTCGCACGTTCATCCACCCACTCCTTTCGGAACGTGTCAAACCTGTACAAGCTTTTCTCCCGACGCGAGATTTTGAGATCTGCTGCGAGAACATGCCCAGCGGCCATGAGACTTGTTCCAGCACTAACTGCTGCTTTACTTCCTCCTCCTGGCGGAGCAGTCCGCTTTGATGTTCTGCTGGAAGTGCTACTCCGTTTATCGTTTGCCTGGTCGTCGTAAAGCTGAGCTGTGCTCCAGAGCACCACCATGGACAGCACGCGGCCATATTTGTCGTCCATTTTGACGCCGATAACACGAGCTGCAACTGTCCGCTCTCCGATAGCGACCACGGCAGAAGAACTGCCCAACGAATACACCGAAGCAGACGCTGACGACTTGGTGGGTTTCCCATCGGCGTTGCGATATAAACGCTCGCAGAACAGGACGGCGTCTCCGCGAACAAGTTCGCCGACTTCACCGCACTCGATCGTGAAATGCTCAGCAGCATTTGATGCCCGCATTGCCCCACCGCCAGCTGCACGTTCTTCCTCACGATTTCCTGGAGTACAAACCTGCATCACCGTCGATTGATCGCTCAATCCACCAACTCGGTTGAGTGCGAACACTCGTGCTCGATACACGGTGCTCGGTAGCAAATCCGTGACTGATGCAAGTGGCTCGCTGCCTTCGTGCACATTCGTCCAGTTGCCGCTGTTGACTGGTGCACTACGCCCCGCCAACGGAGCTCCAGTCTCAGTTCCGAGCGTCTCTACGAGTTTTAGCTCTAGCACAAACTTTGCAGCTCCTCGAACTGCTGGGTGCCAGCGAAGCAGAGCCGAGGTGCACGAAACACTCACGCGGCCAGGTCGTGAAGGCGCATGAGGTACCGTCCACAGCTCGAGGGCATCGCTAAGCTGACTACTAGCATGAGCCCCAATAACGCGAAGTCGGAAGCGATAAAGAGTGTTGGGTTCTAGACCACCCACAACTGCGCTTGTATCCTTGCCGCGGTAAGACACGATTGACATGTCAGAAGACGACTTTGCATCTGATAATGCAGCACTTCTGCTTTCATCCTCGGCTTGATCATCGCGCTGGCCTGCATCACGCTTTAGAACGTATTGAACGTCGTCAACATTGTTCCACCACCGCGCAAACTCGGAAAACGAAATCTTTCCGTCTGAGTCTGTGTCGAATTCGGCGAGATATGCAGCCATGCGTTCGTCCGACGGCGTGACACCCAGCTCTGCAAGTAACGAGCGAAATTCGGGCAGCTCGATGTAGCCACTCTTGTCTAAGTCAAGCCGATCAAAGCGAGCTCGAAAGTCGACACTGCCTTCATCAAAACTTGTCTCTTGTGCCCACTCCTTTAGCAGGCGAGATACTTCATCACTCTGCTTGGGCGCTGCCGTGCCTCCTAAACTGCCTCCGCCTTGGCGTTTTACCATTACGCTATTTCTCTGTTGAACTGCTTCATACGCAATACTGGGACGCGCTGTTGCCTGATTCCATTTGAGTTTGACAGCATTTCCACCGACAGATGCACATTCTAAAGGTGGGATCGGAGTTGCAAGAAGGGTGTTGACGACCAGCGGTGGGCTGTGCAGACTTCTCCGCCCTTCCTCGTTCTCGGCCTGCACGCGGAACTGGAAGGTGCTACCACTTGCCAATCCGTGAACTACAAATGAAGGTGTTGTGCCGCGGTAAATTTCAACATATTCACCTTCAGCTTCGTTCGTACACTGCTTCAAAATGAATCGGCAGGCGCCAACTGGAGTGGTATTTCCTGGCGATGCATCCACTCGCTTTCTAGTCAAAGTCCCGCTTGAACGTGTTGCCACCGATCCTCCAGGCAACTGTGATCGTGAGCTAGCCCTTGAAAGTTTCCCATTCGTTGGCCCATTGTCATCACTATCGTCACCACCGTTCGCCTCTTCGAGAACGCCGTGGAAAAACCCTAGGAACTCTTGCCACGAAAGATTTTCGCTGTCATCGGTCTCTATCACATCGAAAACACTCAAAGGTGGGCCATTGCTTGAACTTTTACCCATTGTAACTCGTTGCAAGAACTCGAGCAACCTCGGCTCTCGGCGTTCCAATTGATCCATGAATTCATCTCGTGAGATGACTCCATCACCATTGACATCTGCGGAATCAAACACTCGCCGTAGCTCTTTCAACTGTTTCTGATACGACCGAGACATATCCCACGCGAGTGCGATGCTGCTAGGACTCACTTTGATAGCCACCGGTATCGGTGGGGAGGCGGGAGCCGTCACAAAGTAGGAAAACGTGTAAGGCCCGGCACCAAACCCATTCAATGCGCGTACACGAAATGCATACTTTGTGTTTGGTGCGAGCCCAGTGACCAAAAACTGATATCGTGGCTTGCCTCCGTTGTCGCTGAAGTCTTTTGGATCGCGGCAGATCTCCCGAAACTCATTCTTTCGAAACGTGGAAGTGCCCTCAGCTCCCGCAGTCTCAAGTTGATAGAAAGCTGCTCCATTATTTCCTGCAACACGCGGAGGTGCCCACCGAAGCAATAACATCGTGGTAGAGTCTACGATCTGCTCATTATCGTTGTTGTCTCCGTCGTCGCTTATCTCTTCTTCCTTCTCAATGCGATATAGAGGAGGCGCGTCAGGTGGCTGGCCATTTGATACAAGCTGTTGTAGTACGCGTTGCTCGCGCGGGGCAGCTGACCATAGCTCGAGCTTCTTGAGATATGGCAGTGCTTGCTCGTCACTCCAATTAGAAAATGAGCATGGTGTCGGTGCAAGCTTTTTGACGACGCGGAGATCGCATTCCGGCGAGCAGTTAAATCTACTGCTAGCTTGCTCTCGACGCTTCACATGTCCAGGAAGCTCAGCTCGAAGACGACTACCGCCTCCGCCATTTGTGCTCGACGTATTACTGACAACTAGTTGAAAAGCACGAAGCATTCCACATTCGTGACATACAGTCTCCCACATGCACACATGCCGAAGTAGCATGTCAGTATCCCCATGGCACTGGGTACGTCGCTCATCACCAACAATGGTAAGAAATTTAGGCAAGCTAACGCGGTCATCTCCGGCATCACCACTTTCCTCGTCGTTATTGAAGTACTCGACAAGCCTTTGAGTTTCTTCCGGTTGCACAATGATCCCTTGGTCTGCCAAAAATCGTGTGAACTCTCGACGATTCATAGTTGAATAGTATTCCATCTGCTGCTGCTCATTCATGTCATCAGGGAGGTCGCTTTCCGCCTCATCTCCGTTATCACGGCGAACCATAGCACGCTTGTACTTTCGGTCGCAATGGTCCGCAAATGCTTGGCGGTAATTGATTCCCCGCCGATGAAGCAATTTCAAGAACACATCACGGATCGCCGACGATGCGCAATGAACATCACATGCAACTGGAGGGAAACTCTCCCAAAGAGCTCGACAGGTTGGCACTCCTCGGAAATCACCAGTCCATTGCACCCAAGCTTCCAACAATGTTCGGTCGACGGCTTTGAGAGCTCGTCCAACTTGTTCCCACCTGGTCATTGCTATATCTTGAGTTTCATCTTGGTCTTGTGGCTCACTTTCGTCATCTTCGGATGGAGGCGGAAGATGGTCAAGAAATCTAAGTGCTTTGTCACGAAGTGCTTTATGCGCCGTCCACGATGCGAAACTCGCTTGTGACTGCTGACGCCGAGTCTTATCACCCTCGTTTCGTTTCTTTCGAGCTGGGTTGTTCGCACGCTCATATTGATAGCGATCTTTTGAAAACCCAGTGTCTTCATCGTCGTATCCACCTCCGCCAGATTCGGTAAAGTTGGCTTTGAGCACGTGACCCTGTTTGACAAGCAGCTGCTTGCACTTTTCAAGATCACCACCACGTCCTTGAAACCCATCGTTCATTGCATGAACGTATTTTAGCCCGCTATTGCGCATGAGCTCAACTGTGGTGGACGGTGCCTTGAAACCTTTGCGGCGCACCGCTCCCTTGTTTGAAAAGTCCATGCGTGAAGCTGTACCGCTACCAACGTCTCCTTTTGTTGGAGTCGGCATGCGGATGCGAAGACGATCTTTCTTGCGCACCCACGCATTGTGCGCAGCAAGACCGCCTTCCGCTTTTTCCTTCAACTCATCGCGTTTCTGAGCCTCAATAGCTTCTTGGTCCTCTTCGACCCACTGAAGCATGCGCTTCACACCAAGTTTGCTCAGCGTCTGCAGCTCCAATGCCGCAGTTGCTAGTGTGTCTCCGCTAAGCGTTGTGGAAGAACTTGTTGGGATAGAGCTGGCCAATACAGCGCCTAGCTCACGTTTCTTGGCTGGTGGTAGTGCCTCAAACTCACCCAGTTTAGTTTGGAGCTGCTCAACTACACGGTGCTGCGCCTGTTTCCAGTAGCGCTTGCATAACGCCAGGAACAACTATGCATTTTCATCACATCAACAGTTAGAATGCACGTAGGAACGTTGAGTTGAGGCTTCGCAGTACTTACCGCGTTTTGCTTTTTCTGGTCTGGTGTAAGTTGTCGACGGGCTGCAATCTTTGCAGTGTCGCCCTTTTGTGGCTTGGCTGCTTGATGCCACTTGAGTGTCATGTAGTATTTATCGGGCTCGGCATCGTCGTGCTCCATCATCTGCCGCGTTCCGATTGCAAATTGCGATGCTTCTTTCTCCGTTAGAGGCATGCGCGAAAATGTGTGATACCGGGTCGTCCACTTGACCCATAGCTCACCGAGGGACCGAAGGGGACAAGAGCATGGGCGTTGCGCACGGCTTGATGAGCCTTCGGTGCCTTCCACCACACTGCACTGCGCCATGACAGCTTGTGCCATCCTCAAAGCTGCTCGAGAAATCTTTGGTGCTCCTGGTGCCAAACATTTTCCCTCGCCCGCGCCAACGATTTCTTCGGCGATTGCTAAGACCACGGATGCTGGTGGGCTGCTGGAATTCGTGACACCGGATCGAAATGGTGTCAGGACCTCTGCCATCTTTGATGTGATCTGCCCTGGAGTGGTGGTCACACAGCGACCACAGAGAGAACATTTCTTGGCAGGGCATTGACACCGAGTGCGTTGCCTTGTGATGGCATGGGAAGGATTACGACACACCCCTGGACAATCACAACGTTCCGAGCGACCGGTTTTGAGCGCACAATCTGTCGCTGCGAGCGCCACCGCAGCATCGAGCCACTTGTCATCATTGGCAGCACGCTCCGTGTTGAGGCTGCTCAATGCTATCGCCATGCGCTCGTACTTATCCTTCCGTGCCACCCACACGTTGAACTGTACACCACTTCCGTTGTTGTTCTTGTCGGAGCTGCCAGATTCCTTTGCGTCTTTTGCATCTCGTGCTGGTAGTGACTTTGCGATTTGCTTATTACGTCCAGTGGCGACAGGCATAATAGCATCGATGTCTTCATCCTCGTCACCAAACGCATTGTTTTCGTACAGGTCGTCGATTGCATCCATGGCCGAGACAGGGGGGCGTAGAGCTGCCTGCTTCGCAGATCTCTGAGGTGGTGCTGACCGATCAGTGATCGCCATCCTGATGCGCCAGATAAATTAGTGCGAGTCGTGCAGCGTGGGCAACCCAACTGTGATACTTTGCTGACAGTAGAACGGTTGTTTGAAAGACAAGCTTGACCTGAGGTGAAGGGCTATTTGAGTTCGCCTGACTGCTTGAAATAAGACGAAACGGAAGAATTGCGATGTGTTTCCGCGAGCATAACTGACGGTTCTCAGTCAAGTCTGTGCTCAACACCTCAGTGCAGACTCCACGTGGCCTTTGTTTGCGCCTACCGTTCGTAGGAATCCAAGCCCACAGAATTCTTTGAAGGAGACCTCATGTCTTTTGAAGTGTGTCGTTCTGTTTAGCTATCACCGACGAAGGCTTTCTAACACTCAGCCGGGTTGTCTATTCCAAGGTTGGACAACACTACCATTAGTCATGGTGTCGCTTGGAGCTGCTATGCATGTGGACATCTAGCACCAAAGAATCACTTCCCATCAAAAATCCTTGTTGCTTACTCTTCGTCTTTTTCCTCCTCTCCTTCTACTTCGCTGCCTTCCTCCCCACCCTCTTCGTCGGTGAACTCGGCGCCGGAGCTGAAAAGAATTTCGCAGATCCGCTCGTCCAACAGCCACTCATCCTCATGCACGGGTGGCGCCAGGAAAAAGCCGATGACATCAGCTTGATCAATCTCGTCGCCATACTTGGTATCGTGCTCTTTCAGCCACGTCATGATTTCATCCAAGACCTGGTCGTCAAATCGGAACGCCAAGATTGCTTCCCCGTATGACTCTCCTTCCTCGCCATCTTCGCCGCCGCTGTCATCCTCTTCCCCATCAGCCTCATCTGTTGCGCTCTGTGCACTCTTCTGAGAGCTCTTCGATTTGATGCTGGCATCCGACTGCTTACGCGCAGGCTTGCCACCTTTGCTGGGTTTGCTGGGAACCTCAACCTCAGCCTCATCTTCTTCTTCTTTGCTTGCGTCGTCTTCCTCATCCGAGTCGATCTCCCGAGCCTCCTCGTAGAAGCTACGCGGGTACGGCGAGGCGCTAGCCATGGCAAAGTGGACCATCTCGCCGGGCGTAGCGTCTTCGCCGATTCGCGCGCTGACTGTCAGCTGCAACTCGGTCTCTCCCTCCTCATTAACCTTCCGAGAGAAGGCGTAGTGCAGAAGCAGCGGGGCATCCAGCTTTGAATTGGAAGCAGCGCTCTCGCCCTTCCTGCGCTTTTTCTTGCGATCTCCCGTCTTCGTTGCGCTCGTTAACGGCAGCGACCAGCGCGTGGTTGTGCTCATCACGACGTTGCGATCCGCGTCATAGTCGCAGCTGCAGTCGTCGACGCGCAGCGAGGTAGTGAGCTGCTCGAACACCTTGGATTGCGTGGCCACGCAGTCGACAAGCTCCTTGGTCACTGGATGCTGGCGCAGTCGCTCGCGGATGCGCTCCGCCTCGAACGCGAGTTTGGCGTGCGCGCTCAAGCTGCGCAGAACATCGAGCCGCAGCGCCACGTCATTGTCCTCAAAGTGCGCCACCACGCGCTCGATGGCCGCGTCCACCTCGCTCGCAAAGCTCGTGCCGCGCCGGTCGCAGCCAGAAGACGCCATCGGATCTGGTGGTTGGCTGTCGATGGGGAAATGAGACTGCATAGAACTGCCACTGGTACTGTACCCATAGCCTCACATGTCACATGCACATCAAAACGCCAACACCACAGTGTCAACGTGCAAAGCAGCCAGACAGTTTTTCGGAACGCATCGAACGAATATGCAGTCTCGGGATTTTACCTCATTGCCCTCGCAACTGCGGAGCCATGAGCTACTCTGGGGTTTTCCGAATGAGATGGACGGGTCGACGAGCGACTGGACGGTACTTGACGCCGCAGATGCCGGCAGCGTCGCTCGCGGCGTTAGTTGACGCGCCGGTGGGTGTGTACTTGGGGCCTTCCCAGTAGATCTTGCCGCAGTCGTCGCACGACCAGTACTTGGACACGTTGTTCAGTACCTTAGCCTGGATCTTCTCCTTGGACTGGGTGCGGACAAACTCGGCCTCGACGACCGAGAAGCGCGTCGAGTTGCAACGAGCACAACGCGATGCCCGATCCTCACGCCTCCAATGTAGTCCGAATTGAGCTTTCACTTCTCGGAATTGCTTGAAGCACTCGTCATTTGATAGCACGAAGCACGCGCCAGCATCTCGTCGGCTTGGCAGCGTTGTGTCACGCGTCAGGACAATGCGGCTCTCGCGTGCCGCCATCGCTAGCATGTCCCGCTTTGGATCGTGCGACTTGGCATCACTATCGACTGGGTTCCAGGTCACAACATCGACTCCTGTCGTCCGAAGCCAGCGCCCAACCTGTGACACCATCGAGTCCGCCAGAAACTTGTATTCGAACGGGTTGTGAGCCTTGACAATCAATTCTGGCGTAGTCGCGGTGTCCGAGTCTTCGCTCGTCGATTCATCAGTCGGATCTTGAAGTGCAACATTTGCTACACTCTCGATCCTGATTAACTCGAAAAACGATGCACTTCGCATCCAGATCACCTTGTCTAGTACACCACTTCCAGCCGCCAAGTGCTTAGCCTTCTTTAGGCTCAAGTCGGCGAAGACTTTAATCTTTCTGGGTGGGGACGCTTGGTCTTCTCCCGATGGACGATGACCAAACGGAGCCACCGTTCCTGGAGCAAAGCCAAACACAGCCATGCACTCACTTGAAGTTGCGAGGCGAACTTTTCGCCGACCCACACGGAACACCTTTGCCAGTTTTGCCATGTCGAGCTTGCGTCGGGCATCAATGCAAACAACTCGCGGCTCCTCTGCAATAACATTGACAATAAGTACAGGCAACACATAATTCTCCCCGCCAAAAACAAAACGAACGAACCTGCAGCAAACATGCAAATGCTGTTGACCGGGCACAGTTTCGCAATTTGATCGCAAGAGTCTTGACTTTTCAGTATCCTTTGCATCTGGTCGTACGGGAGCAAAGCTATCTCTTCATGTTGCTGCTCACTCTTCGACTCTGCCATTCGCTGCTGCCAAATGTCTTGAAGCTCATCCGGCGTCACCAAAGTTGACTCTAGTCGGGCCGTGGCGAGACGTCGCTTCCAGCTTTCATAATGCACAACACGGTTTGCACACAATTGCAGTACAAGGCCATGCGTGAGTTGGCAGGGATGCGTCAGGGTGGTGATGGAAGCTGCGGTTTGCTCCCACGATCTTCTGTTGCATAAAGATTTTGTTTAGTTAAGGTATTCGTTTTGGCAAATGTGAGCGCGCAATCATAGGGCATACCTCGAAGAACTTGAGATCACTTGAACGATCTGAACAAGGCAGAACGCGTCCAGCGCAGCATACTCTAGCTGTTGGCTGCTCAGGGGACGTTGCTCCCAGTCAGAGAGCTGCATTTTCTGGTGTTCTCATATGCTTACATTAGTCATCCAGATTCTCACGGAATAAATATAAAATACCCTCACCTTTTCGAGCGGCTTCCCAAGAAACTGGGCAGCAGCGTTCGATAAACCTTTCCTGGCAACGACTTCGTTGTCTGTGTTCTTGGCATTTGTGAGCTGACGTATCATCGGTCAGCACGAATACCACATATCACACAAAAAAGACAAGTCTCACATCCAGGAAAGGAGTGACTTCTTTGAACGCTGATCTCTCTGGAAAGGTGTGACGAAGCACTGCACAATGTGTTAGATTGACAAACTCAGCAGGAATTTGAAAAGCACAAACGAAACACTCACCTCTCAGATCAGACTCAAAGTTGAACCCTACCTTAAGGTGTGAGCTTGATGAAAGCAAACGTTTGAGCAATCCGTTAAACAAAAGATTGGAGTCCTGATGAGCAAATTTCATATGCGTCAGCAAATGCCTCGTCAAGTCCAAAAGCACAGCATGCTTACCTGCAGCTCAAGCAGATCAATTATGAACACTGCCGACGCCGACGCAATTTGAAGAATGCTTGCAATCGGCTGCTGGCCCGACTTTGAGCGGCTTGACACAGGTTTCCACTCAACATCCAATCCAATAATGTGCAGAGAAGTGTCGTTGTCAGGGATGGCCACAGTGTTCATATCATCGGAAAAGAAGTGGTTGATGGCTGCTTGAACACCTTCATCCGAGTCACAAAATTTGACAGTGTTTTTGTTGAGCGAAAGTGACAGGTAATCTCCTGCTGGTGTGCTGGGCTCTGCGACCTGAGAAAGCCCGCTGGTACTTAGATGTTCCGATAGAATTTTCTTCATTTCATCCTGGTCATCTCCCGCTTGAATGCGATTAACCAGCAGAGAGGCGAAGTGAAGTTCGTTGACGGCGAGCATACTCTTAAAGAGAATGCGCTGAAGTATTGGATCACTTCCCACGAACGTAATAGCGAGTTGCCATCGCCTGTTTTCGATCAATCGAGCTAAACCATCTTGGCTGTAGAGTGCATCTGGATATATATGGTTCAAAAAGATGTCAGATCCACAGGACAATGCTTGAGTTGGTGATCGCATTTCAGGAACTAACCAATGCCGGGGTACTCGTCTTGTAGCCCCGCATTGTCAACTAGACGGTGTGCCTGGCCATATGGAGATAAAACGTAAGAAACCACGAGCAGACTCATTGGAATCGACAGTACGCACTCGCTTGAAGTCTCGAAGCTCGATTGCGGTCTCAATCAGAATTCTTGCCAAAACTTTGCGGGGCGCAAATTTTATGTCAAGCCATCGTCATGGAAACCATTGTAAAAGGTGTGCTATTAACCCACCTTTGGTGTTTGCCTCGTCAAACTTTTGGGTAAACAGCTCCGCCGAAACCCAGTCCTTGGCTTGGGCCATCGCTTTCGCAATCTCTGGCAGTTGATCCTCAACTCCATCGCATAGCACGCACAACTTGATCACGGCACTATGACTCTTGGACACAAGCAGTCCGTTCACAGCGTCGCGTACCAGCACCCGGTCAAGGTCGCTGATCTGAAACAGCTCCATCATCTCAACCAGCAGCTTCGGGTCCTACGAATGAATGAAGCGTCGATGAGTTCGCCAAGATGGATATAAAACCTCCAGAATGAAACCTGACCACTGAAGATTCGACACGCAGTTCTTCCTCACAAAACTTGCGCAGACTGGAACTCACTCCTAGCGCAAGACTCGCTCGCTTGTGGTTGTCCCCGTCCTCGCCCCCCACGAGCAGCTTGAGCGCGTTCGCCACTAGAAACCCGAGTGGGGCCGTTGACTGCGCCTTCTTCCCCTTCTGCTTGACCTGCGCCGTGTCGCTCGACGCGATCCGCACCAGAACATCCGCCATGAACCGCCAGAAGGCGTCGACTCCGTCTCCGTCCTGGCGTTGAAGCGCCAGCTCGAACGAGTCGCGCAGCACGCGGTCCAGCACCGCGAACTTGCCGCCCGCGCGCGGCAGCTCGCGCCCGTAGAACGCCGCGTGCAGCCGGCGGATCCACGCGGCCGCGTCTCTGGTGCTCGCCAGCGCCGCCAGCTCCTGCGCCACCAGCGGCAGCGGGAGCTCGTCGCTCGCCATGGTGCTTGGGGCTCGCGAGAAAGTCCAGGAATGAGGGAAACCTGCGCGACGGCAACCACGACCAATAGTGAAACCAAGTGAACTAGTGGCTTCACCAATGGCGTGAGTGAGGGTCAGTTCAACCCACCTGCGCCAGCGCATCTCTCTCTATTGTGACAGTTGCCTCAATGGAGAAAGTGCAGGCCGATGGGGCGCTGCCTGCGCGGCTCTCGGCGCTCTACCGCGCTCGTCAAGGCGCCGACGCAGGAGCTGGGCGAGAGGCTGATGGTGCAGAGCGAGGAGGAGCCGTGAGCGACGAGGAGGCGGCGCAGGAATGGGCCAGGGAGCTGCACGGCGCGTTCTACGCGGGCGTGCCGGTGCGAGGAGTGAACCGGTTTCTGGAGATGGAGGAGGTGTTGGAGCGCGTGTTCGCGCAGTTGAGTGGCGACGCTTCCTTCTGGGAGTTTGCTGTCCGCGTCGTGACGCTGGTGGCGCGCGAGCAAGAGCAGCCGGCGGTGGAGGATGCCGAGGGTTATGTAGTTATCGACGGGCTACCAGCGAAGCAAGCCAGCAAGGGAAAAAAGCAGAGGAGGGCCAAGAAATGCTGTCGCCCGTTCGTACCGCTCGCATTCATGGCTGTAAATGCGCTGAGAAAGGTGTGTGAGCGCGACGAGTCATTGGAACTGCAGAAGCGGTGCCATGAACAGGGGGCAATGAACGAGCTACTCAGAGATTTCTGCCTGCGTGGCCTCAAGGATCTGAACTATGTTGTGAGTGATATTTAAAAAATTGGAATTGCTAGTCTTTCTGGCTCGCTAACACTACGTTATGCTGGACACAGGATCAAAAACTGCTCGTCGAGGTTGTCGACCTCTTTGCTGTCAAGGATATTGACGAAGCGCTCGTGCGAGCCGTGATCGCAAACCTTGCCATGAACAGGAGCTATACGGCTTTGATCAAGCTTGTAGGCGTGTTCTCAACCATTGAGTGGTCATTTGAGGACTACATCCAATCAATGACAAGCTCAAAAGATTGGTCATCAGCGGAACTGCTCGTCAAAACGTTCGATACGTCCGACAAAGGTGAGCACCAGAGCCTATTGCTTAAAGATATGTGCTCTCACACTGTGTGAATATTTAGCCTTAGCAAAGTTTCTGGTCGAACAAGCTATTGCTGTGCAAGAGTTCAAGCGAGTAAGGATTTCGTCGCCGAATCATTGTCGAAAGCTAACCCCCATGTCGTTGTGTTCAGGCTCACCGAATTGTGCAAAAATTCGAACTTCAAGATGCATACCCGGACATTGGTGAGGCGACAAAAAACACTCAACACACGCATAGTGCAATTATCGATTCTAATGCAACAGACATTGCTTGACAGATCATTTGTACTCACGAGACGGACTTATGAAGCTAATCGAGAAACAGCGGTGGGATATTGCCATTACGTTTGCTGGCACCGACGAGTCGCTCCGGAGAGTCATCTTGGATAGCATGGTCACAGCTGGAGAACTCTTCCGAGCAATGCAACTTGCAACGCTGTTCCAAATGGATGATTTTCACATTGGAGACGAGAGTTGCGCCAACCCAACACCTCGGACATCACATACGCTCCACGCCAGCACATTTACAGCAGCTGCAAACGGTTATCTAGCTTTTGATCTGGATGCGTCCAAGGCAGTTCAGTTTTGCGACACTGAAGAGCTCGTTCGTCGTGCACATACTTTCTTTTTTGACAATGCGAGCTCTGAGCGTATGGGCGGTTTTGACGCTACCGGAAGCACAAGGTATTTCCAAGAGCAACTCGTCGGGCTCGACGTAGAATGGAAACCGATCTCCACAAAGATCGCATCAGAGATTGGCGCTTTCACCACCACAGCTGTTGCGAGTATTCTGCAGATCGCTACATCCACACGAGTGTTCATCTTCGATTTGTTGGCTTTACATGTAAGCGCTTCTCTTATCGAATTGCCCTCCCATTGAGCCACTCGCATAGTAACGCACGTTGGCTTACAGGACTGCTCATATCTTTTCGAAATCTTCCTGGCGGAGCTCCTCAACTCACCTCACTACCTTAAAATTGGCTTTGGGTTCGACACGGACCTGAAAGGTGGGTTAATGTAGTGGAAGCTACCAAGTGGGTACAGTGTTCTGGTAACCCACACTCTCTTGTGCAGTGCTGCATCAAACATTCCCAGAGCGAACAGCATGTATGTCATCCACTCCATTTCTCGAGGTGCGTTGCCACCTCCAGAATTTTCTTGTGGCTGCCTGTCCAACAATGGCGAGCCTTCCTTTTTCGACAGCTCGGCACTGTCATTCAGAAGCTCTCCGGAGTATCGATTGCCAACAGTTTATCGAATGCAACCAGCGTCATCCTGGGCAAACCCCTTGACAAGGTTTGTAGTTTCTCTTTTGTTTATCTGCATTCAAAACTCATATAACACATTAAAAAAACCTTTGAACAGCAAATGCAGCTTTCCAACTGGGACCAACGTCCACTTTCTTCAGCACAGCTAATTTATGCGGCATTGGATGCTTTTTGCCTTGTTCAAATCGTCGACACACTGTGAGAATCTGTGAATGCGTGGCCGTTGATAATGACTGTTCATCTAACGACTTGATTGTTGAATCCTGCCAGGCAAACAGCCGAAGAATCCAACGCCACCACACTTCCTCCATGGGGCGAGATCGCAGAATGCATTTGTCGCGTAGAATTGACTTCCCCACTTCAACATGAGGATGTCCAAGCAGCTATAGAGCTACGGATACGATATCACTCTGAGTGGCTGGAGAGTAAACTATCTGGACTTGATTCAACACTCCAGAATCCAGTTCAGCTGCGCGACGCTGACACAATTGGGCGCTACTGGGCTCGATGGATGAATGACGGTGACAACCAGCTCCCAGCTACGGAAGCAAAACTCCAGTTTTTACCAATTGCAGAAGCCCACGAACTACTAAAAGCGCAAGCTGGTAGTGATCATCCAACCGTTGCTGCAGTCAACACAATTTGCTTTTTTGCTGATGGTTTGTATTCCCATTACCCATTGTGCTTATGTGCAATCTCTCTAACCTCTTTTGCCCATTTACAGAACGCCCATGTGTCGCCTGCGTTGATGCGAATTGCAAACTTGACACTGCTCAGCTCGCTGTACTTCTGGGGATTAGCCGCAGAAAAATCAAGCTGGCAACGGGGATCGAGTGTACAAACATGTTTGGCTTTGCTCCAGGAACGGTCTCCCCGTTTGGGCACGGTCCAAGCAAAGAACAGGATAGAGACACTATTGCACACACCGTCCCTATCTACGTCGACATCAGTCTCAAGAATACCGAGTATATGCTCTGCGGCGCAGGAAATCCCGAGGTGTTGATGTATATCCGGTCAAGCGCATTCTTTGCTGTTGTCCCAGTGGAAGCCGTCGCTGACATCCAACGAGGAGTGTCAGCTTTTGTCAAAGAATCCGAGGATACTGCAGATAATGTCTCCGGCTCGACGGAGACGCAGCTCAAGTTTCTTGCAGATTCAATGGTGGGGCGTGTGGGTAAATGGTTGCGCACACTCGGGTACGATGTTGTGATTTGGGACCCCTATGCCTCTCCTAAAAAGATCGGCTCGCACGACCACAAATCCGCGCTGCTAGCGCAGGCTTCGCGTGAGCAGCGAATTCTGTTGACGCGGGACAAGAACCTTGCAGCGCGCCGTGACGCTGGAGCGTGCTTTGTTGTATCAAGTGATGACCCGCACGCACAATTTCGCGAAATCCGAGCGCACTTCGCGCTACAGTTAGTAGAAGCTGAGATGATGTCGCGTTGTGCCAAATGCAACTCGAAGGGATTCGACATTGTCGACATTGAGTACGTGAGGAATCAAAAGGACGACGAAGTGCATCCAAACGTTCTCGAAGTCGTCACCGAGTTTTGGATCTGCCGCAAGTGCCGGAAGGTGTACTGGGAAGGCCCAAAGTTCACGTCATCCTACGAAAACGTACGCCGCATGTTCGACGAAGAAGAAGGCTAAGGCACAGTAGATAGAGAATGAGTCAACAAAGGCTTTAGAGTTAGGCATCATTTTTTTGGGTGCTTGTTACTTTTTGACCACCAGCGATGCAATGCAAAGGCAACGTAGACCACTCGGAACGCACTTGTTCAAAATCAAAAGGTATAAATACTGGCGGTTTAGGCGCTTGGCTTGGGCTCAAGCACTCCCGGCGCAGAGACGCGGGAACTCATCGTAGAGCACAGCCATGGACTTGAAGGCACGATCTTCGTCTCCCTCCCACACTTGCAGACACTCCTCAGCAGCGACGACCATATCGCGCGAGTACTCGATTTCTTCGCTGTACGTGGATAGCGCCTGCAGCAGCCGAGTTGCTTGCTTCTTCTCACTGCTGCCGAGCCACGTCGCGTACTCATCGACGTCCCGCGCGATTGTGTCGTACTGTGGGCATTCGCCACAGCCACACAGATAGCTCTCAAGACACATCGGAGTGGCTAGTGGGTCCGCGACTTGCTCACTCAGAGTCTGGGCGGTATTAGTGGCAGTCGTTGTCGTCCTTGCTTTCTTCACACACACCAACTTGTCTTGATTCAAGTGTCTAGGCTCGTAGAACGCCGGGTTCTCGCTGTACGACGGTAGCAGCTCGAATTCTTCCTCGCCGTCGGCACCATCTTGGCTCCGGGTGGTGGCCGCAAATCTGGGTCTCTTCATCTTGAGTGCCATGGGCTGCTGATTCGGCTCCAGCATGTCGTTGAACTCGTCGAAGAAGCCCTTGTCGTCAAACTCGATAGCAGGGAGCGGCGCATTGGCGCCCATGAGGTACATCGCCGTGTCCATCAGCATTGTGTGCATGGCCGCATTCCAGCGCGTCTTGGCGCTTCGAGCAGAGCATCGGACGTTGCGTGCGACAGTCCTTGCACTCCAAGCAACGAGCTGGAGCAGCAGGGCACTCTGGCAGCTCCACCTCTTGCGTAGGATGATGCGCACTTCCGGCCGGTTGAGCGCGTGCAGCGTGCGGCTCGAGGCACTGTAGGCGCTCCAGCAGTTGTCTCGTAGGAAAGTGGCCGAGTTGGCTACTGACGAGCCGATGACCCGCAGGAAAGCGGTGACGACGGCCAGCCCGACGCCTGACGCGCGAGCCTCCGACGTCTTGGCCATGCTTCAACTCGCGGGGGTTTCGCTCCTCTGGCCTGAGCGCTTGACGGCAGATCGGAGAATGACTGGAATGGGCCGTTTCGCTTGATGTTCTTTGCTATTTGCAGGTTCAAAAGCTCACACTCGCTTCAACTTGGGTTGGAGCGCAAATTCTCCAAAAGAAGCGTCTTGATTGGCTAGACAGACAGCGTAAAGCGATTTGATTGGGCACCATTTGTGCTCTATATGATGACCCACATTTACGTCTGGAGCGATCCACATTCGTACGTCACCGGCTTCAACAATCACTGTGGTGGATGCCAGTCAGGCATGCTGTTGTCAGGTGTCATTTGCTTAGTTGGTTGGTGTAGATTTCGACTCAGTGTAAACATGCACAGGTAGACCCAGCCCACTAGGTCGCACAGGACGCGAGCAGCAAGCCGAGGCGGTGCTCGCTGAGCATTGTCTCCATCAGCAGCTTGAGCGCGCGGTTCGGATACAGCTCCTCTTTTGTGAGCGGTGCCCTTGTGAGTGGGTCGAACTTGCCGTTAACATCCAAGTGCCGCTCAATCATCGCGCGCTCGTATGTGTTTCCGGTCGGTGTCATTACTGGGTCGTCCATCAACTCCAAGCTCAATGGGCACATGAACAGATCCATGACCTGCTGCAGTGTCTTCTCGGCGGATTCTCCTCCATTCGCGTCTCCATTTGTAGCCTCATCGTGGGAAACATCGCTGGTTCGTCCAAAAAGCGTGTCATACATCTTCTGTCGCATGATTCCCACGACCTTCATCTCCATCAGAATCGACTTTTTCAACGACGCGTTGGCCGACGGTGTCGTCAACGTCGCTGCAGCGGAAGCTCGATCGTACGCTCGCTCAAGAAGACTAAGCGCTTCGTCGTGTTGCTGCTGCTTTCGTTTGCACTTGCCCATCCAAAGTAGAATCAATGCCTCGCTGTCGACCGGCAAGTCGCCGATTTCCTGCGCAATTGAAAGGTATTGCTGCGCGTTCTCGACTTCGTCCAACGCGTAAAAGCACTTGGCGCAGCACACATAGGCCTGCGCACGCTTTCGCTTGGTCTCGCGGCTCTCCTCCGAGTCGATGCCAGACTCCGACGTCGACGCCGACGCAGGGGAGATCGCAGTCGCTGCCTCTTGGTAGCACACGACAGCAGCTTGGTAGTTCTTTCGCACGAAGAAGTGATCGCCGCGAGCTAATTGGTGGTGCATAAAGAACGGGTTCTCCGAGATCTGGTCCGCAACTGTAGCCAGGTATGTAGCGCTTTCCTCCCACAGGTGTGCAAGCCCGTGGAAGATGGCCGCCTTGTCGCCGCCTAGGTCTTGGATCCGCAAAAAGTCCTGCTCAATCAAGTCGAAGTGACGCATGCGCAAGTTGGCAGTCATGCGGTACGCAAAGCACTTAACGTGTTCGGTATTGTCTGGCTGGTCTTGGATCGCCTGTGATAGCTTCTCGACCGCGAGCGGGTAGTTTTTGACAAAAAATGCCTCGATGCCTTGCTCTAATGCTGAGGACGCCGACGGCACGAGTCGCCACTGTCTCTCTTCCAACCACGATGTATCGTGCTTGTGGTCTCGCGTGGTCAGCACATGCCGCCGATTTCGGTCGTACATTTCACCCGGTGCGTACAGGAACTCCTTCTGATAGCCGTTGTACAGAGCGAACACGTCCCTGCGCTCTCGGTTGAGCGGAATGAGCTGCCAGTGGCCCGAGGCGCCAGGCGACTCGTTCTTCTTCCGCCACATGAACACCCTGGAGCGCGCGTTGCCCTTGTCGTCGCGCTTGAATTTGGCGTAGTCGGCAGCGTAGAGGTACTCGTCGAAGCGCGAGCTCTGAATCAGGAAGCAGTCCTTCTGCGTGTTGGCCGGGATGAGTCTCCACCGCTCCTTGTTCTCGTCCGCGACCCACTCGGGCTTCCAGGTGAACACGTTGCGTCGGTCGTGGTCGAAGACGAAGTCGTTGTTGGGGGCGTACATGAGCTCCTTCCTGGCGAGCGACTCGATGACGATCTCCTGGCCCATGACGATGGCGCGGATCGTGGGGCTGACCCACTGGTACCAGTAGCTCTCGGCGCGCACGCGCACGCTGCCCTCGAGGTGGCTCATGAGCTTGTGCAGGAAGAAGGCGAGTGGCAGCTGCGGGAACTGCAGGTGCAGCTTGAGCGCGCTGAGCGCCGCGGGCACGCGCAGCGCCTCGTTCACGCGGTGCAGCACCTCGCAGCCGTCGAGCGTCCACTGCCAGCTGGGCAGGCTCTCGAGGAAGCTCAGCAGCGCCTGCGTGTCGAACAGCCCGGCCGTGTAGAAGTCGCGCAGCACGTCCTCCAGGTACCGCCGCCGCCGCGCCTCGAGCTCCGGCAGCTGCAGGAAGCTCTGGCGCGCGCCCTCGATGTCCTTGGCCTGCAGCTGCCGCCGCGCTGCCTGCACCAGCAGCTCCGCCTGGCCTTCGTCGCCCCGCGCCGCCTCCATCGCCGCCTCCATCGCCGCCCTTCCTTCTCCCCTCTCTGGCAATAGAGCGTGGAGCGGATGGATCTGCTTCTTTTCTTCAACACCACGGTCACGTGAGAGCGCAGGCGCTATTTCCGCCAATCAGGGATCTTTTAACAGGCTTTCAGCGAATCAAAATTATTTTTGGTTTTGGACCAATGATTGACCTCAATGAAGTCGTTTGTTCGTACAGACAAACAAAGGTACGCTTGTTGCCAAGATGGAACCTAAATTCGTTCCGACTCGGCAGTGGCAAGTGATATCAGCGGTCAAGCGACAGAGGCGTCTACCACCGATGGCGAAGTTTTCTGTTGGTATGCTGAGCAAGTAAACCTACCCAACTCCAATATAGAGAGACAGAGGCAGGGGCTGGAACCTGTGCGCACTCTGAGCAGACCTAAGAAGTATGGAAGCCGGGAGGCCCGCCCTGACGAGTTTCACATTCAGCAACCCCTTGAGCTGACCCATTTGATCTGGTTGTTGTGGCATGCCCAGATAGGAATCAAGAATGCCACCAAGGTCACTTAGACACACAGTCACTCGGGCGAATGACAAGAAGGATATGTACACGCTCGCGGCTGGCGATGAGATCGCTCAGTCGCGTGCGCCGCGCGAGTCTCCTTCATGTTTTTTTTGGCCCCAACAAGGAGCCTTATACACGAGCTAAAGAAACACAAGCTCCAAGCTGAGCACTCACAAACAGAAATGTATGGATCCTCTAAGGAATGCACCGGGGAAGAACTGCAAACACAAGGGCGAGACCCAAGAAACACAAGTTAACGACCCGAATATTTCTTCTTCAGCTGAAGTAGGATGCATTGTCCAGCGAGCAGGATCGATGGCTTTTATGTAGCGTGCAATGGCAGGATGTGTAAGTGCAAGTGTAGCGACAACGGACTCATATTCTTCTAGAGTCTCAGCTCTTTGGATTCGATAGAGAACAGCTTCTATGTCAACTGGAAAATTGCCTCGAAACGTTTCCTTGATGCTGCCTAAAATGTGCCTGGAGCAAAAGTGGACAACAGCAAGTGGTGTAGTGGCCGCTATGGCTGAGTATTACCTTTTGCCTCTGTCTGTGAACACTGGAACCCCATCGAATTTTATACCAGCACTAAAGCACTTATCGAGGGACCAGTTGCAGTTGCGTACATCTTCTTCGGCGCATGGCGCTACAGCAAGCGTGATGTTGTGATTTGCTCCGTCTCTACCAACGAGGACGTGCGACATCTCGCGATAAACCTGATGACGCATAAATGATCCGTCGATCTCTAGGATTGCTTAGCCATCCTGCTGGTGTCTACCGACAAATGGATGCGAGAGAAAAGCTCGCTCAAATGTCCATCACTGTTGGGCTCGAACGCGCAGTAGCTAGATGTATTCAGAGTACAAAATTGTACTACGAGAGACTGATTTTTTTTAAAGATGCCACATAATCCCCTACTGCCTCATCAATGATCTTGTCTCGTGATCGATATGACTTCCTAGATGGAACTACGAGCCCGCTAGCTGATTGGATTTGGTTCTGCAATGACTTTGCAGGTATTTTCCTGTTTGGGTTAACAGCGTGCTTAGCAACATATAAAGAAGCGACTTGACGAGCGGTTGGTTGCGTCGAGCCAGTGCAACCGTGATGATCGAGATTGAGGCTACTGATAATATAAAAACATGCACAACTTTTTCCGCGAGAGATATGCGCGCAGTTCAAAAGAGCAAGAAGTTGAGCTTGAACAGCGAAAAACAATATTTCTACCACCACTAGCTCTGTCAACAACAGCACGTTTGCCTTGAGCGAGCACGAAGTCTTGAACAAAGTTACGGCACAATTCTCGGGTAGGAAATATCTGGGGGGGGGGGGGGGGGGGGGGGGGGGGTAATATCTGGCGCTGAGCTTTCCCTCCATCGTGCTTCCAGTGAGATCGGTTCTGAAAGCGGAAGTCATCACGACCATGGCCCACTTTGGCAGACCATAAATACATGTATCTCGTCACATATCTATAGTAGACGCCACTTTTGTCACGCCTATTCCTCTTTTGACTAGAATATGGAAATAGCCACCCCTTTTGTCAAAAGTCCTCTTTTTTGGCCTTGGTCGACTCAACAATGTCTGCTTGATGACATCAATGGCTTTCGCGGGGCGACTCATCCCTGCGGCCGAGTGGCACGCGCTGCGAGTCAGCAGTCCGCCGTCCGTCAGAGCGCAACTGACGGCGAGCCGCAGCGACTGAGCAGCCCACGATGACGGCGCAGGAAGCGCAGGAGCAGCAGCCTCCGGCCCAGCAGCAGGAGCCCAAGCAGGAGCCCAAGCAGCCCACGCAGACCAAGCAGTTCCCGGTGGGCGTGCCCAAGGACGCGCTGGTGTACGAGCCGGTCGACCTGTTCGGCGACGGCTTCCCGCGCTGGCTGCGCACCGTCATCGAAGACGCGTGGAGCTTCACGCTCATCCACTACAACATCTGGGCCGTGCCCGTGGCCGTGCTATTCTACTACATGTACCAGTGGGGCTACGGACTCGTCGTCGTCGCGCTCGTCGCGCTCTACCTGCCCTCGTTCCTCGACGGCTCGCAGAAGACCGGCATGGGCCGCGCCTGGGAGAGCTTCCGCCAGTCGCGCATCTGGCACATCAGCTCCAGCTACCTCAAGTGCGTGCACGACTGTGTTAGGAGGTGTGGAAAATGGTGGTGACTCACACGGTGTTGACTGGCAGCATCAAGGTCATCCGCGAGGCCGAGCTCGACGGCAAGAAGAAGTACATCTTCGGCTTCCATCCCCACGGCATTATCGTTCTCTCGCGTCTCGCAACCTACGGCGGCCACTGGGAGAACTACTTCCCGGGCATCGTCACCCGCGGTGCGTGTGACTTGCGTGCTTTTTCTTGCGTGGCCAATCACCGGAGTGAAGAATGGAAACTCACCACGACACATTGCGAATACCAGCGCTGGGCGCGTCGACCATGTTCCACATCCCGCTCGGCCGCGAGCTGTGCCTCTGGTAAGGAGTTTCTCATGTTTGTTTGCATGCGCTTCAAGGAAGCGAAAATGGAAGCGCGAGATGGGACGGACGGTGTTCTTACGGACTGTTGCACTCGCTCGTCTGGCGGCAGGCTCGGCGGTGTCGACGCTTCCCGCTCGACGGCCGACAAGGTGTTCAAGGCCGGCAACAGCATCGTCGTGTACCCGGGCGGCGTGCCCGAGATCTTCATGGTCGACCCGAACTCGACGGTCAACGAGCTCGTGCTGCACAAGCGTCTAGGCTTCGTCAAGCTCGCGATTCGCCACGGCGCCGAGCTCGTGCCGAGCTTCGTCTTCGGCGAGAAGTACCTCTACAAGTGCGTGGCTCCCGATGCGTGAATCTCCTTCTTGGCAGAACGACTGACGTTGTTGTGACACTTGGCAGCGTGTACAACCCGCCCAAGGGCGTGATCGCGTTCTTCCGCAAGACGCTTAAGATCCCGCTGATCTTCTTCTGGGGCAAGTTCATGTGGATGCCCAAGCGCATGCCCGAGGGCAAGCGCTTCGGCGTCGTCTACGGCAAGCCCATCGCGACGACGCAGAGCGACTCGCCGAGCGAGCAAGACATCCGCCGGATCCACGCGCAGTACGTGGACGAGATCGAGCGCCTGTTCCACCAGTACAAGGCCGAGTACGGCTACGGCGACGACGAGACGCTCGTCATCCACTAGGCCGTCCACTCAGCGCGCGTGGCGTCCACTACAGGTAGCTGTCGTAGGCCGCAAGAAGATACAACATCATATCAATCGTGAGATCCAATGATCCACCACCACGGTCTCACTTAGGAGATGAGCCCTTTGTTCGTGACGCTTGCATGCGCCGGATGTTGAAGCCTCCGCTGACTGGTTCTGGGGGTCGCGAGGTGGTTGACGCTTCGAGCATCCTTCTTTCGAAGTCGGAAACTCCTGCGGCTGCTCCACGGACGCCAGGTCCCCAGCTCCCGAGTTCAGTCCGCGTGGCCACTCCGTCTATGCGATGGGCGCCATTTCGCGAAACGCGCTCTAGTAGCCAAGCCAAAGCCAAGAGCTGGAAGCCGATAGAGATGGTCGCCCACGAGCTGCGAGAGCCCGAGCCGACGCTCTCGGCGCACGCGTCACCGGCCAAAGCCAAGAGCGCGGCCGCCCACCCGGAGGTCTTCGAGCACACGGCGCCCCCGTTCTTCCCGGAGCACTCGCGAGTGCCCAAGTGGGTGCAGGACCTCTTGACGCACCTGTACATCTTCGCGGCCGTGCACTACAGCTTCTGGGGCGTCCCCATCCTCGCACTGCTCTACTGGATCTACCAGGTTCGTGACTCGCACGGATTCTTTGAGATGGCACCCTTCCTCACGATCGCTATCATTGTTCGTGCAATAGCAAGGGTATGGACTCTGTGCAGTGGCGGCGCTCGCGCTGTACGTGCCGACGTTCCTTGACGGATCCCAGAAGCGAGCCACTGGCCGAGCGTGGGACGCCATCCGCACCAGCTCCATGTGGAACTTCACAGCGCAGTATCTCGGGTTCGCTGATGCTTGCTTCGCTTGAATCTCGAAAGTGGCTTGTGCTGATTCAAGCTGCTGTTTGTTTCAATAGACTCAAGGTCATTCGGGAGCAAGAGCTCGACAGCACGAGGAAGTACATCTTCGGCTGCCACCCACACGGCATCGTTGTGCTGTCGCGACTCACTGCCTACGGTGGCAACTGGGAGCGCGTGTTCCCGAACATCATCACTCGAGGTGAGTTGCGGTCGAGCTCCTGTATTCATGTCTGCATGAACTAATCCTCGTGGACCATCTGGTACGTAGTGCTGTGCGCGTCCACCATGTTCTACGTCCCCTTCGGGCGAGACTTTTGCTTGTGGCTGGGCTGCGTCGACGCGTCCCGCTCGACTGCGGAGAAGGTACTCGACGCCGGCCACAGCATCTACGTCTACCCTGGCGGCGTTCCTGAGATTTTTCTGACGAATCCGTACTCGAAGAAGGTAGAGACAATCCCACCAAGCTCCTCAACAGGTGATAGCACTAACCTTGTTGGCTGGCGTCCGCTCTAGAACGAGATCCTATTGAGCCGTCGCTTGGGATTTATCCGCCTCGCCATCCGCAATGGCGCCGACCTCGTGCCAACGTTCGTGTTCGGCGAAAAGTGGTTGCACAAGTGCGTAGCTTTGCTGATTTGCGTCGCTGAAGATTCCACTCACACGAGATCGCTGGTTGCAGCCGGTGGAACCCGCCGAAGTGCGTGATCGCGTTCTTCCAGCGCACGCTGCGGATCCCGCTCATCATCTTCTGGGGCAAGTTCCTGTGGATGCCCAAGCAGCCGCCCAAGGGCAAGCAGTTCGGCATCGTGTACGGCGCGCCGATCCGTGTGGCGCAGAGCCCGGAGCCCGACGAGCAGCTCGTGCGCGCCATCCACGCGCAATACGTGGCCGAGGTCGAGCGGCTGTTCTTCCAGTACAAGGCGCAGTTCGGCTACGACGCCGACGAGTCGCTCGTCATTCACTAGGCTGGCAGAAAAAGCAGCGGCAGCAGCAGCATATCTATCCCAATGTCACGAGCAATCTTTCCGTTCGCTTCAACACAAGTGTGTGGCGTTGCATCCACTTCAACGCCACAAACCCAAGGTGCCACGATTTAAAGTTGTGCGACCTTCGCGCGACCGTTTTGGCGCGCGAACTGCCGATGCCGCCACAAAAAGCGCGCCGCCGCCGCATACTGAGCCCCATATAGCCTTCGCCCAGGTCCCCAACACTCAAGCTTCCAAGACCGTGAGGATGAGCTCGAGCATGGGTCTGCACCGCACGCCCGTCAAGAGCGCGGCCCGCGCGTCGCTGTCGCCGCCCGCGTGGAAGGACCAGCTGAAGCAGCGCTGCATGGCGCGGCTGCGGCAGGACCGGCACCGGCTGCTGGCCAAGCTGCGCAGCCCCGACGGCATCTCGGCCTCGAGCATCGCGGCCGAGGTGCGCCACATCATCCGCAAGGAGGGCCAGGCCGGCCACGGAGACGAGAGCGACAGTGAGAATGAGAGCGGCGGAGATGGGCGGAGGCGCCACGCGGTGTTCGGGCTGCTGGGCGAGCGCGAGGCCGGCTGGTCCGTGGACGAGCTGCGCGAGCAGGGCCGGCTGTCGCAGCGCGAGTTCCTGGAGCTCGCGCACGCGCTGGAGGAGGCGCTGCTGGCCGAGGAGCAGCAGGAGGGCGGCCCCGCGGACGAGGAGTACGCGCAGCACATGGTGGACTTCGAGGAGGAGGCGCTGGAAGCCATGCTCGCGGGCATGGAGCTTGACGACCAGGAGATGCCAGCCGCCGACGAGTTCGAGCTCGATGACCATGCCATCGCGGCCTGCTCCGGTGCGTTGGCGGCTGGTGGACTGACTGCTTGTGATTAAGAACGTCCCTGACTTTTATATGAGCGCAGACGCGTACATGCTGTGCCCAATTTGCAAGGTGTACTCGTTGCACGACAGCTCCGACGCAGCCTCGCCCCGCATCTCGTGCCCTTGTGGATTCACGTTCTCCGTCAAGGTGGGCTCCATCTTTATGTCTGCGGCTGGGACAATTTGCTAACCTTACTGTGTTATGGCCCAGAATGTTTTCAACGGAGTCATCGAGGACTTTCGTGAAAAGCTGGTGACGGCGTTCATGGACCACCGGTGAGTTGTTGATTTGATGTTTGCTTGTGATCGCTACGATACCTCGACTTCATTGAATCTGACGTTTCTCACGTTCTCAGTGACTACTGCCACTCGGACCCGAGCTTCGAGAAGGCGACGGCCTTTGACCACTGCATGAAGCCCCGCGATGCGATGCGTATCCGGTGTCACGACTGCGGATGCGACCGCATCCTCTCGTGATCTGCATCTCCTTCAATCCATGTCGAGGCAAGAAGGCGAGAGTGCTGCCATTCATAATATACTGTATTTAATCCCGTCCAAGCGAATACGGGTTGCCTAGATGCTAGCTCTCCTGCCTGTGCCTGCGCTGCCGTCTGCCTCAGCTCGCAGCGCCTAAATGGCTGGGAGGAAGTGCGCAGTCATGAGCGCGCCGATGAAGAAGAGCGCCAGCAGCCCAGGCGTGAGTAGCCCCCAGACGGGCCAGAGCGCGCAGACGTAGCTCACAGCGGCGACGACGCCGACGGCCGTCGCGGTCGGAATCATGCGCGGGCAGTAGACGCTCCACTCGAGCTGGATCTTCTTGATGTACGGCAGGTAGATGGCAAGGTACGCCGTGATGCAGACATTGACGCCAGTGCACACAAGCGCCACCTGCAGGAAGCCGCTGCAAACCGCCGCGTCAGCATATGAGCCCAGCGCCTCCACCTCAGTCAATCGAAGCCCCAGCCCACCGGCGAACTCGCTCGTCATTGAAGACGACGCCGAAAAAGTCGACCGCGTAGGCCACCGAACCCGCCGCGAGCACCCAGAGCAGCGCGTGCAGCTTGGTGCTCCAGGCCGCCGCGCGCCGCGAGCGCTGCCGGCTGCGGCGCTTCTTGGCCGCGTCCTCGTCCTCGTCGCTGCTTTTCTCGTCGTCCGCGTGGTCGTTCAGCTCGTCGTCCAGCTCCGAGTCCTCGTCGTCCAGGTCGAAGCCCGCGGCTCCTCCCAGCGCAGCCAGCCGCTCCTCGGTGCTCGTGGGCGCCACCTCGGCCTGCCCCACGCGCTGGTACGCGCGCGCCCTCGCCGCCATGAGAGCCCCGTCGCCAGCTCCAGCTCCAGCTCCAGCTCCAGCTGATTGCTGCGATGGCTACTCGGCGTCGCTTTGGTTTGAAACGACTCGAGACCTGCGTGACTTGATACGTAGACTCACAGCATCCAAATCAGACAGGGTATTTATTGATGAAGGATAATAAGTGGTACAGACAGTCACCCGCGATTTTACCACTACGGCGTATCGGATCGTGGAGGTTGCAGGTGATTTGACTTGCGCGCTGTATGCCGGCGGTTTCACTCGCGCAACATTTTCTCGCCGCGCCAAATCAAGCCTCGCCCACTCTTGGCCGCTGTATGCCAGGAATGAGTCAAGGAGCGCTCCCGATCAAGTCCCTCTCCGCCTTTCTCCTCGGTTCTTCGCGCCGACCGACTCCCTCCCTCATACTCCGCGCAAGTCAACCGCTTCTCCCGACTAAGTCCACGCGGATTGCATTGCCATCGCCAGAAACCCTACATTTTGCGCCTGTCGCGGAAGCTCCAGCCCAAAGCTTCCAGGCCAAAGCTAGCTTCCAGCTCCAGCTTCCAGGCCACAGCTTGTAAGCTCAAGCTCAAGCCCCAGCTTCATCCAGGTCCCTGCCTCGGCTCGATGCTCCCGCTGCTGCGCGGGCGCGCGGCATGGCGCGCCGCCGACGACTCGCGCGGGCCGAGCTCGCGGGACCCGCAGCAGGCGCTGGCGCAGCGGTTCGCGCGCGCGCTGACGCTGCGCGACCACCAGGCGGCCGTCGCGGGCCGCGCGCGCGGCGCCCGGAGCAAGAACTGCGCGACCTCCAAGCGCGAGGAGCGCCGGCGGCGCCGCGACCTGGTGCGGCTGGCGGTCGAGGGCGCGGCGGCGTCCGATCCGGGCGGAGACGCCGGCCAGGAGCTGGCGTTCGCCGACGTGGACCCGACCGAGGTGCCGGCGACCGAGGAGGAGCAGCAGCTGCTGGGCGCGATCCGCAATCTGCAGGCCGACATCGCGCAGCTGGAGCGCACGGCGCTGCTGCGAGACTCGGGGCTCGTCTCCTGGCGCGCGAACCGCACGGGCGCCGCGCTCGACATCTCGAACGAGTACATCATGCAGCTCTCGGGCGGCTACGACCCGTGCAACCCGCTGCGCGCGAGGGCGAGCGCGCACGGCAGGCAGTTCATCGAGAAGCTCATGGTGCCCGACTTCATCTGCAAGGACTTCCAGGGCGTCGAGCCCTTCCTGAACCAGTGGGAGAAGTACACCATCTTCCACGAGGACTTTCTCGCGCGCCTCACGGGCATGCGCGTGCTCTCGGACACCGAGAAGCGCGTCTCCATCTACATGGCGAGCGAGTTCCTGCTCACGTTCAACGACTACACCATCAAGTACCTCTACCCTGCTCTGGACGCCGAGGCGCAGCGCGACGCCCGCACTCGAGATATTGTCGATCGGCTCATCGGCGCTCGCGTGCGGTTGCCATTGGACATTGTGCTGCACTTCAACGAGCACGGCCGCGTGTTTGCGTTCGAGTCGCGCAGCCACTTGCACACAGCATTGCTGGAAACGCTCGAGGATCCAGCAGCGGCCATGCACGTGTTCTGCCTGGCCTTCATGACCGACAGCGGCCACTGGAAGCTCGCGCCCGACCCGGACGTCGATCGCCGCATTCAGCGCCTTCCCGGCTCGCTGCGTTGATTTCTACTTACAGGAATTTGTTTCATCTTGGAGCTACGGTTGATCTCGCCGCGCCCACAGCAATGCCACGCCATTCACAACGGCCTTGCACTGCTTCGCGCCGCATGGATCTCAAGCTCTTTCTAACTACAGTAATACTATGTATCGGCAGTCTCAATGAATGCACAGGCATCTTTGTCCCGACACTCCAGATCAAAGCGAATCCGATAGTGCGTTGTTTATCTAGCAGCAGTGGTAGGGGAGTGTTTTGGATATGCATGTCAAAGCTATTGGAGACACGAGGGCGGTAAATGCGCCACATCGGGTACTATGATGCTTTTGTTCGTTCTAGGCTCGGAAGTGCAGGCACGGGAGCATTACCGAGTTGACCGCTGAAAACCAGCAGCCGGCAACGACGCACTCGCACAGTCGGAGAGGAAGCAAGCCCCCACCTCCTGCGAGGCCCAATCTGGACAGCTCGTCAACGTCGAAACGCCAAAGAGCAGCCAGAGATGCCAACAAGCCATCACACAGAAATCAAAGCACAGGGCGAAGACTCCTCAGCGAGAAGATTGAGCGCTTTCAGCGCGCACCTGAGGTGCGCTCCACCGGTTCCGGCATCTCCTCGAACAGATAAATCCGCTCGAAGATCTGCCCGCGAAGACGCCGACTGAGACGGCCGGCGCTGGAACGACTTGTGAATTTGGAACCTTCCATTCATCCCCGGAGATCCTTCCTCGCACACTCCTGCAGAAATCATCGCCTCCAGCAAACAGAAAACGACTGGAGGCGGCCCATGAGAGGCAAAATCTCGACTGGCTACGGATTGGCGAGCTGCTCGCGAGATCTCGCCCCTCCCCGTCCCTCCTAACCGGTCCGCAGCATCCGAACCGGCTCGTCATAACCGCCCCCCAACGTGACGCCTCTCTGTCACCAACGCGCCAGCTTGAAGAGCTCCTCGCATGTGTCAGGCAGGACCTACATTACCTGCGGATCCCCCCTCGCCCTCGGGCAGTCGGCGATGCTCGGCCGCTGCCGCTCACTGTGCAACGCGCTGCGTCCCCAGCAGCTCCAGCTCCAGCTCCAGCCCAAACCCTCGCTCTTCGCTCGACTTCAGCACGCGCGCAGGATGGAGACGTTTATCGGCAGCGGCATCGCCAGCGGCGCGACCAACGCGGGCCTCCCGTCGGCCGAGGTTGAGTCCGTCAAGGTGGCCGTGCTGGCGGCGGGCAACTTCGGCATCGCCATGGCCACGCTGGCCGCGCGCCGCAAGCATGAGGTCGTCATCTACGCGCGCGACCAGGCCGTGGTGCGTCACTTTGGGTGGTTCTGACGTGGCGAGGCTGGCGCTGACGTGGTCGCTGGGCGGTTCTCAGGTCGACTCGATCAACGCCAAGCACGTGAGCCCCAAGGTGTTCCCGCAGTTCGAGCTGCTGCCCGCAATCACGGCCACGACGTCCGTGGCCGAGGCTACGCGCGGCGCCAAGATGGTCATCGTGTGCCTGCCGGCGCAGCTCGCGCCCGACTTCCTCGCGCAGCACCGAGACGACATCCCCGCCGACGCCGTGCTCGTCATCACCTGCAAGGGGCTGTACCTCAAGACCAAGGAGCTGCTCGCCACGCCCATGCTTGAGGCGCTGCAGCGCGACCAGCCGCTGGTCTTTCTCTCAGGTGAGCACCTCCATTTTGCGTTTTGCGATCCCAGTCGCCTGACGGAGCTTGACAGGGCCTTCCTTCGCGCTCGAGCTCATGAACAACGCGCCGTCGGCCGTCGTAGTGGCTGCCAAGTATCTCTACGACGCCGTCTATGTGCAGCGTCGACTGTCGACCATAGACTTCCGCATCTACAGCTCCCAGGACATCGTCGGCGTGCAGCTGGGCGGCGCGCTCAAGAACCCGTTGGCCATCGGCGCCGGCATGGTCGAGGGCGCCGGCTACGGCATCAACACGCTCGCTGCGTACGTCACACGTTCGTCACTCGAGCTGCAGAAGCTGTGCGTGGCCATGGGCGGCCAGCCCATCACTATCTCTGGCCTGGCGGGCATCGGCGACTTGATGCTCACGGCGTTTGGCAGCCTGTCCCGCAACCGACAGTTTGGCATCCGCCTCATCAAGGGCGAGAAGGCCGAGGATATCATGAAGGAGATGACGGTCGAGGGCGTCCCGACGGCCGAGGTCGCCGTCTACTTTGCCGAGCAGTGCGGCATCGACCTCCCGATCTTCCGCACCGTCAACGCCATGATCAAGGGCCACGTCAAGCGGGAGGAGCTGCAGGACCTGCTCATGAACCGCCCGCTCAAGTCGGAGACCTGATCGAGGTGTAGTCGTGACGTAGTGTACATACTCGTGGATTTTCGGACGAAGAAGTTGGAACTCAACTCAGATGCGTGGTGGTACCAATATTGGGATTTCGTTGCGTCAGCGATGCTGATTCAGCTTTGCAGTGGGCGAAACATGACGCGAGGTACCACACTGACGAGTCTAAAGGATGATGCGTCGATCCGTGCATCGCATCACGCTGGTCGATCAAGATGCAACCATCGCGTCAGCACTTCAGGTGCACAGGTGGGTGCTGCCGAGAACCGCTCACATCGTCCGTGCTGTTGTAACGTTGACAGCAACGTCAGGCCTATGCGGCTTTGAGAAAGCTGACAAGAAAGCCAAGGTAGGCGTGTCTGAATCGCATGAGCCTGGCGATTTTCCATGACACGGTATCATGGGGGTCGAGCTTGCTGGACGATAAGTCTTCAAATATATCGGAAAGCTTGACTTCTCGATCCACTCACTCGCACTTCCGTTCTACAACGATTAGTAGTGTAATCTGTAGCCTTACAGATGGTATTCGTAGTTCAAACTTTTTCAAACTTTCACAATGTTGAGTTTTAGTTCTCCATTTTCCTTACCGCAAGTTGTAGTTGAACGAGAACTGGCTAAACCGTTTGCTGAGTGACTGCTTGAGATTCGCGCTAGGGTCGTATGCAGCCGACGGCGGGCCTTCGTCGATAAACTCTGGATCCACGTACCGGGTATCTGTCTCGCTCGAAAGTTTCGGCGTCCAGTGGGCCTTGACCTGCCGCCGCTCTAACTTCTCCCAGTCGATTTTTCTAAAGAACCGACACGCCTTGATCGCCGGTACGCCACCCATGGCCTCTGATCCCAGCCGCTTCGCAGGATCTTTGACCAAAAGACCGCTCACAAGGTCATGCGCGTCACGAGGAAAGTCGGACGGGAACACTACCTCAGAATACGCGATCCGACTCAGCATTGTGTGCTCATTCTCATCATAGAACGGAGATTCGCCAACGAGCATCTCGTACTATTGAACAAGAAAACATGATTCTGTCAGCCACCAACAAAACAAAATCAAGAGAAGAAGGACGCAACGCACCAGCACGATGCCGAGGCTCCACCAATCGTATGCCTTGCCATAATTGCGCGAGCCATCGACTGTCTGTGCAAGCGCTTCCGGAGCCACGTACTCGGCGGTGCCCGAAAGTGTTTTGACACCAAAGCTACTGCCGTAAATATGTTGCTTCGAAAGACCAAAGTCGACAACGCCAATGTGTCCCTCCGAGTCGATCATTACATTGGAAGGCTTCAAGTCTCGGTACAGAATGTTTAGCTTGTGCAGGTAAGATATTGCGAGAACGAGCTCGGCAGCATAGAGCGTTGCATCTCGCACATCCAATCGCCCCTTGAGGTTGAGATGGTAGAACAGGTCGCCGGCAGCATAATACTTCATGCCGAGATACAATCGCTCGTTCGTTTGGAAGGCGAACACGAGGCCGCAAATGTACGGATGGTTAATGCGTTGCAGAATCTGGCGCTCCTCCATCGCATTCTGTACATCCGAACGATCCATGTTCGTCTTCTTGATAATCTTGAGCGCAAAGACTCGACCATCTTTCTTGAACCGAACGAGCATCACAGCGCCGAAGCTGCCCTTGCCGAGCACACTGAGCATCTCAAAGTCTTGAATTGTAAGAGACTCGATTTGAGGTTCCTGCTGCCATTCGGTCGACGAAGTCGAAAGCGCATCACTCGCGCCTCGAGACAACCCAACCTTCTCTTCTATGAGACCCATCGAGTCGGCTAGATGCGATTGCGAAGATGCATGAACCAGTGAGGATGATGGTGCTGCTTCCTCAAGCGGCAAAGGGGTGTTCACGGATGCCATCGACGTGACAGACATCGGGATCCCAGGCGATGGTTCACCGATAAACGTACTCATATAGTCGACTGGGGCACCCGTAGAGTCGATACGCTCGGTAGCTGAGATGGGAATGGGAGGCGGCAGCTCTGATGGAATGGGTAGGATCAACTCACTTCGAGGAGGGGGCCGCGTCGCCTCCGCGAGACTCTTTCGCTCATCTCGAGAAATTGGAGACACAGGGAGTTGAACACTTCTGCGTGTCACTAGAGTTGAGGCTGATGCCGGTCTTGCGGACCCAAGGATTGACCCGGGAGTCGTAGCAATCGATGAAGGCGATGACTCTTCCGTCACGGATGCTGATGAGGATCGTGGAGGCCGGCCTGATGATGGTTCGAGCGTCGAAACACTCATAAAGTAATGCTCTAGAGCCACTTGTACACTGCCACCTGCACCATCCAAAAAGTTTGCAAGGCGATCGCGCGATACATCCTTCCCAATGATGTTGGCCATTTGATCGATCTTGGCGTCTGTGAACATGATCTCATCCGAAATCGACTGCTTTCGCCGCTGCATGCATCACGAAAGTTAGAACACAAGGCTCATTACCAGCAAGGGATGCGCGATCTGCATCAACTGCTGAACGTACAGGGATGGATTGGTCGCGGAGCGTAACGTTTCCTGCCGACATAGGCGTGCCCAGCACATTAATCGTGAGGTGGTTGACGTCGATCGGATCAGTGGGCTTCTGCAGGCTCTTCACAGCGTTCTCTGTTAGCTTAGCGTACAGGTAGAGTCGCTGGTTGGCTCTGTATCCCCCGCAAAAACGTGTGTTAGAGCGCAAGATCAACCTCAGTCGCGCCACCAAACCCAACGTACATACGTTTTGATCTTCTCGAGTCCCAGGAAGCAGCGGTGCATGCTCGTGTTGTAGCTGCTCAGTCCAACCGGCCGCTCATCCTTCATGACGATCTCCTTGTCCTTCCACTTGTAGCTCGTGAGGAAGAAGTAATCTCCCGGCCGTAGGTTCCGCCCCAGCGGGAGGCCGCGGATGACGAACTTGCATCGGTCGTCATCCGCAGGCGACTTCCACTGCAGCACGCGGTTGAGCTGGCTCGCGCGCAGCCATAGCCCGTTGCACTCGAGCGTGACCACGTCTCCGTTGGTGAAGAATGGCTTCTGCGTGGCCGGCGCGGCGCCTCCCGCTCCGGGGTACTGCGGGGCCGCGCCCGTGCGCCATCCGCGCTTGCGCAAGCGGATGGTGAGGAACTTTTCGTTGCTGGGCGTAAGCATGTCGTAGCTGGCCTGGCCCCTCGTGAGCGTGGCGTAGTACGAGTCCGTCTTGGCGATCATGCCCGGCACTGCCCTCGAGTGCAGCGTGAGGCTAAGCCCCGACTGGATGAAGGGCAGGTGGTTGCTGCTGAGCGGCTCGGCGCTCACGAGGCTCTGGCTCAGCTCGTCCTCCTCGGCCTCGGCGTGCGATGCCACCTCCATGAAGTACCAGTTGAGCGCCGCGCTCACGTCGAAGGCGCACGCGTTCAGGCACGCCAGGATCACGCTCTGCGGCACGTGCTCGCCCAGGATCGTGCGCATGAGCTCCACGTCGCTCTCGCTCGAGGCCGCAGCCGGCGGCCGCTTCAGCAGGTCGGCGACCAGCATCTTGGGCTCTTGGAGGGCTCCGAGACCCAGGGAAAGCGCCCAGCGGGTCGGTGGCTCGCTCTGGACGCGCTGGAGACGCCTGCGCGGGGATCGGACGCCTCCGGAGGCTCGGGGACGCACCGCGAGAGCCGCGAGCCCAGCAACGAGCGCTCCTCGCCCCGCTTCTTGCAGAATGGAGAGGCTTCCAGGATGAGGGCGATTTCGTCCAATCGTGATGACGCGTCAACTGTCTTTATCAGCCAATCATATCTCTTAAATTGGATTTTAGACCAATCACAAAGCCCACAAATCTTCCGATCGGCGCCAAGAGCCGCCAACAACAACTTCAACTGCCAGAACTCCGCGAGCAGCTCCATGCCCCTCGGCTTCCCGTCGAGCGCTCGACACCATCGATACAAGCAGCGCCAGATCTCGCTAGTCGACGCCTTGATTGGCTCTAATGAGGCGCGCGAACCGCGCTCGGAGGCTCAGCAAGCTGCGCGCGGCGGCGGCGAGCGCGCAGCCGTCGAGCGACGACGTTGAGGGCAATTTGGGCGCCGTGAGCAGCGCTCAAATTGCGATTGCAAGCGGCTCAGGCAGCGCGAACAGTGCCAGCAATGCGAGCAACAGCGGCGTGGCGACGCTCATGGTGCACGGGCCAGAGTTCAACAACGGCGAGTACGTAGTGGTGAACCCCGAGAGCTTCCCGGAGCTCAAGCCGCTGGACCTCGTGGAGCTCCGGCAGCCCGAGAGAGAGCACCCCAGACTCATTGTGCAGGTCACGTCACTGGCCCCGGTGAGGGGGAAACTGCAGGTGAGTCTGCTCAAAGAACTCGCGGCGCAATTTGGACTGGAGGCGTTCCAGCCCGTGGCGGTGACCAAGGTGGACGCGGGAAGCGCCACGGTCGACTACATGGAGGTCACGTTCAAGGACCAGTACCTCTCGAGCGCCGACATCTGGAGGGTCAAGGTCGCGCTTTTTGGAAAGTGCGTTTACGTCGGGAAAACGGTCGAGTGCCTGGGCATCCGCTCGCAGGTTGAGGGTCTTTTGTTAGGAACCAACGAGGTTTTCTCCGGCGTTATCGGTGACTCGACCAAGATTATTGTGCGATCAAGATCAAGCAGACTCTTTTGGCTCGTCCAGATGAGTGCTGAGATGTGGGAGTTTGCACCTGACGGCGAGTTGTACTACGAAAAGCTGCTAAACAATCTACTGCGTGAGATCATCGCTCGCTGGACAGCGTATTCTGTCAGCCATTCGGTCACAGTGATTGCCTTCTCAAGAACTTATTATGACGTAGATCAGTTCCCTCCTGGCTTTGATCCAACGGAGCCCCCATTTTCACTACCGCATCGACAGTGCTATACGGGGAGTGGGGACGACAAAGTTCCAACGGCAGTGAAACGATACCCACCCACGCTTCATGTCGACCCTGAAACAGGTAGATTCTACGAGGATTTTTACAAGGTGGTTGTTCTCAGCTACACAGGCCCAGACTGGAACCAGCTTCTCGTTGCTCTCAAGAAAGAATTTGCGACTTACCACAAAACACATCGATGGCGAGGGCCAGAAGAGTATCTACCGGCTGAGTATAAACTGTGCACCGATGACCTCAGTATTCCTGAAACAGCTCTTGTAAATGCTGTTTCAAGTTCCCAGTTTGACTCGAATGATGAATGCAGTGATGGAGAAGTGCAAGCAAGTCAATTCAGCCATTTGGAAGCTCGAAGAGAATCCTACGTCAAGTGGATCCGGCTTCCATTCGGTGTTCCTTCGCGTGCGATCGATGGCAATATTCTCGAAGCCATCAACATGACACTTAACATCCTTGACAAGCATCATATGGATCGTGACCTTAATAGAACCGGGCAGAGCATTGTTATGATTACCGCAGGATGCAGCATTTTTAACGTGCAAGAACAACTAGCTGAGATTACACAGCAGAGAATGACAGACAATGGAGTGGGCATGGACATGATATCACTCGCAGCACCCCCACTCCACGTCGTCCCGCTCTTCGTGTTTAAAGACAAGGAAGAGACATCTCAAAATGATGTTGCGACCGAAGAAAATGCATTGACTAGCTACGAGCGTCCAAGAAAGCTATCGTTCAATCTTGGTGATGATGAAAAGTGTAGCGTCGGCTCACCAGCAATTCAAAGATATCGGGAACTGTCCGCCATTCCTGACGAAATTCACAGCCACTACCAAGTTCCTCACTGGGTGAACATAACCTTTCTCGATTTTGACTGCAAGTGCTCGCACCAGGACAACACTCAGTCGCACCTGCCTCGATCGGGGCAACCTTTCCTCGGTCGACCAAATGGAAACTACTCAACTCGTCTGTCCTCTCACCGTGTGCATTCGTGCCGGTGCATGAATAAGGAGTTTATCCCATTACCTCCATTCCGCATGTTCAATCCGTCAGCATCAACTGAGAAAGTGTCGCCGTTTCCTGGTGCGCTACAGCATCTTATACCAGGTTATCCGCGACGAATCGAGATCTCCAGCGTTTCAAACAACATCGTGCGCACACTGGATGACGAGTTGAAAACTATGGAGATCACACGCCAGGCCGAGAGACTACAAACCGAGGTGGATAAAGAGAAGAAAGTTGGAGAGCATGTGGATCTCGAGTCGCATAGTGGAAGCGTTGCGGTGTTTCCTCCTGATGAATGGCGAATCAGTCGATCACCAGATTACGCCATACCGATTCTACCAAAAATGAAACGTGCGACCACGAGCCTGAGTCTATCGCTAATCACAAGAGAGGCATTGTTAGAGTACGACGCCGAGGTATTTAGTCCACTGCTTGGAGGTGCCAGCAACGAGCAAGGCGAGCCAAGAACGCCTGGTAATCGAAGCACCGGATTCATAAGTGCAGCCCCCAGCCCGCATTCACCCAACCAGAAGCTGCATGACGAAGTGGAAGAGGATATTACGACTGCCACCATCGACGGAAGCATGATTAGTGGGTTAGCCGATCAACGTCGCGGCGCATATGGCAGTCGTCGTCAGGGATTGAAAACAGCTCTATCCCGTCCAAACTCGACTATAGGATCGTTACTGTCGCCACGGGACGATCAACGTTTGAGCTCATCGTCAGCATCGGCAATGTTCTCTGCACGTGTCTCAACGCCCGGGTCTATGACGAGGCGAATGATTCAGCAAGAAAGGCTACCAAAATCGAGTGCTGTGACTATAACAAAGCAGCGACCAAATGCTAACTCCAGTGCGTCAGATCCGGCCCAGTGCACCGGCAGTATACACGAGAGTTCATCTCCAACGTTGTCGACGGCAAAAAATCGTCAAGCACTTTTGAGCAAATCGTTCGATTCGTCCCAGAAAATGCGGTCTCGGCTCAAGGCACAAGAAAATCGAAGTGAAACCGCCCAATCTTCGAGATCAGGAAAACTGCTTCCCCCACCATCAGAGAATTACCACCTTCCGCTCTCTTCGGCGTCATCTGTTTCCTCAAGTCACCAATCAAACGCCAGCGACCGTGATCGCTTCCGACCATTAGAAAGAGCTTCAACGATGAATCGAGCCACAGAAACGGTTGATGAACACTCGACTATACCAGTCACGCGGGGATCAAGATTCACTGCTCGCAATTTGAAAATGTTTTCCCCGTCGAAATACACAGGAATGCGCCGCGGGCAATCGGAAATTTTTCTGACGTCCTCTTCAGCCGCAACTGCTGCGGCGAATGGTGGATTTCAGCATTCGATGAGAATACAACCACATTCTCAGAGCGTTGTAAATAGCCCTGCGGTCGCAATGACTGAGGTCGTGGGCGCCAATTACAAGAAGCCTTCTGTCAATCCCTTCCGATTTTCTGCGGAAGCTTTGGATGCAACTTCTCAAAGACTGTCAGTTGATCGCCGCCGATGGACCCATTTATTTCCAATCCTCGACAGTTTCCCCGATTCACAAGTCAAAAAGGAGCTGCAAGAAGAAGTAGCAATGTGCGGAAAATTGCTTTACATCGGACCGAACTGGAAAAGCCTAGTGACTCCAGCGATTTTGCCACTGACAACAGACTACTTCCCATCGCCAAAGGATTTGCGCGATTCATACACTGAATCGTTTTATACGCTGACGCTCCCTTTAACCTCCCCATACGACAGCGTACCGAAGTATAATAACCATGACGAGCTTCTCGTAGAGATGATTTGCCAGCGCCTTGCGTGTGATTTCCAACTCGTGGCTAGTGAGAGCTCGAGCGATTTAGATTCGAATCGCCCTCGCGCACCTGTTGGCCCAAACATAGTAGGCTTCAGTGGAGGCGGTCGTTATTCGACCCGTCAGCTTGATCAGGCACCTGACTCGCATACTATTGTGTATCACCTGAGTACAGGCCATCGCATCCACCAGCTTATCTATGACCCGGAGCGCCAAACCATTGAAGTCAAGCAATATTTCAAGCAGTCGCCCACCCTGCGAGATGTTTCCTCACCGTCGGAGGCCGAAAGCGTTCCTTATCGATATTCAATCTGGGTAGAAAGGACGCAATCTTTTCACCCATTACAGCAAGAATTTCGTCGATTTCCTACACACAACGAGAACTGGAACACAACAGACCATCTTCTCTGTGGGTATCATGATCATATGTCCGACAAATCTAAATGCCGCCGAATTCGCTTCGCAATCATGCCTCCACAGACTTCCAACGAGGCATCAGACGACATCAATGCGATCGCAGCCAGCCACGCCGCTAAATTCGCGCGCTTCCTCGACTACCTTCAATCTCGCGTTGCTCCAAATGACGATGGATCTGTAGAGACGATCTCCGTTCAGGTTGAGCTCGATGCATCCTCTATTCACCACAGACCAGCGGCAGTGTTGCCCAAAGGATATAATTCTCGTTGCTACAAAGTTTGTTGCCGCATTTCTGCTGCGTCTGTTTCCTCGGGCGTGACCAATTCGCCCCCGGGTCCACCCCCAGCTCCACCTGCTTCATCTGGCTCAAAGACTAGATCAGAAGACATACGCACCGAGTGGCTGATGCTCAACCTCGAAGATACAATGGACATTATGCGCACATATCATATAGATGTCCGTTGGCTAGCTTGCAGTGGAAACGTGGCCGACGAGTTCGTCGGAGCCATCAAACGCAAAGCAAAGCAGGCAGGGCTCGATCTTCGCCGCGTCCCTGAATATTCGAGCGTCTCATTTTTGCAGATTCATCCGCTGATCGCACCTGTACTGCTACCTATCTCCGCGTCCAAAAGCACTGGAGTGTGTGACTCCCTGACAGTCGGACAGAATAAATCTCCGGTAGTAGAAATGGTCGAGTCGCTTGGGTTCGTGCTTGATGATGAACGGATTGCAGACATCAACGGAATTGGGTATGGCCTCGGGATCGAGCGCGAGGAAAAGACAACCCCAACAGCGCCGACTTCTTCTGGCTCAAACGTGTTGCCGTCTATACCACGTGTTCCCCGTCGTTCGGCGTCGTTTACAACGCGCATGCTGCTCACCAAGTTTGGGACTCGAGGATACCAACAGTTCATTCACCGTCGACTGCCTGTTTTCGTACGGGTCACCCGTGCTGGGGTCGTTTGGATCCCAAGCTACGAATACGACGAAAAAATCGACACGTCACAAGTCAGTGCTCTCTTTCATGCAGTGTGTGCGCACATTGAAGATATCAAAATCAAAGGATAGGCTCCATATTTTACAAGTTCCATTGTGGGTCGCATCGTCTTTCTTCACGAGAGCTTGCTGAGTATGGTGGCGTCATCAGCATGAAATCATCGCTCCTGATTGCTTAGATCGCCATAAGCGCACATGTCGGTTAGGTGCTGCTGCTCTTGTTGTCCAATGCAACCCGGGCATTATTGTGAAGCACATGGTACAGGTCCTGTTTGGTCTGAAATTTTGTCCTTTGGCAATGGACTCACGACTTGTTGATCACATGAGGTGGCAGCACGTTGTTCGTACGATGGTAGTTGCCAGGGTGGGTTATCTACGCAGTCGCTTGGAGGTTGATACCAGCGCGCGTGATCCTTCCTGCTTTCGCTTCCTTTCGCGCGCTTGCTGCTTCATTTGATGAAGCTTGGACGCCACGGGGTCGCCAAAGTGCTGGAACGAGTCGCGGTGACCGCTGCTGTTGCTCGACGCCCTGTGATGAGCCGGTCGCGAACTAGGTTTGTCTGGCCTCTGTGACGCTCTTTTCGAGCCGGAAAATGAGCCTCGCTTCTTTCCTGGGATGGCTTGAAACACAACGCTCTTGGCGGCCACCACGTCGTCGGGGTGCACGTCTAGCAGCGGGATGCCGAGCGCCAGTCGGTCAGCTTCCTTCTCTCGAGTTCGGATGCGTTTCTTCTCGGAGCGGAACGCCGCGCGCAGCCTCGAGTTGCTCTCGTAGTCGTCTCGGAACTGCGCGTCCTGGCGCTCGACCAGCGCGTCGATGCCTCTCGCGCGCTCTCGGGCCGCGCGCCTGTCGGCCGCCTCGTGCTCCAACTGGAAGAACGGATCGTCTCGGATCCGCTGCGCGGTCTCCGGGTCGTTCAGCCGCTCCGTGGGCTCGTCTACAGTTGGCGCGCCCTCTCTCCTGGCCATCGCCTCGGCGTCGGCCGCGTCCACCTTCTTGCGGATGCCGCTGGCCATGCAGTAGCCGCGCGCCTCCGGGTCCGTGCGCACGACCATCTCGGCCTTGCAGCTCGGACACGTGAGCGCGAACTCGTACACGGGCGTGCTCAGGTACGCGCCCGCCTGGCGCTTGCGCGCGTTGAAGCGCACGCCGCGGCCGATGCGCGCGTCGCAGGCCTCGCACACTGCGTCGAACGGCATCTCGAAGCGCACGACGAGCACGCCGGCGGCCGCGTCCTTGGCGCGCCGGCCCAGCGGGTGCGACCCATGGAAGCGGTTCAGCGACCCGAGCTCCGGCCGCCACTCGCGCGGGTAGTAGTAGTTGTCGGCGCGCGCCGCCGCCAGACTCGACATGCTGCCCTAGTGGCGTCCTTTCTCGACTGGTTTCCCCTCGACGGCAACGGAAACCTTGCGGCTATATCTGCCAAAACCCCGACTTCTCCAGGGTCTAAAAGTGGAATATAGCGAAACATATTTGACTACTTTCGTGATTGGGGAGCGTTCTTTGGCTACCGGGGAGTCTCAGCGGCCGCCCCCTGGCGCGTCCGATACAATTTCCGTCTTGACCGCGACCGACCGTGCGGGATCCGGTGGGGCGAGGCGACTCGTAGGCGACGGCGGCGTCCTAGCGGAGCAGATGACGCGCCGCGGGTCCAAGGCGACGACGCACGTGCATCGCATGCAGCCGCAGCCGGGCGCAGGCCAAGGCCAAGGCCAAGGCGAGGCGCACGGGCGCGGCAAGCACGACCTGCTGCTGCACCGGCACCGGCTGCTGCGCCGCACGGCCAGCTTCGTACTGGCGCGCAAGTACCGCTTCAGCTACCCGTCCTCGCGCTTCGAGTGCGTACTATCGTTGCTGTTGTGATGGTGGCGGTGTTCGCGGGCTAATGGAGCGCAGCAACCCGTGGCCGACTGAGAGCGAGCTGAGAGAGATGAACAGCGCGAGGCCGAACGGCAAGGAGGGCGAACCGCAGGCGGGCAGCGCCTTCAGCGGGCCCAAGGGCTACTCGCGCGAGGAGCTCATCAACTTCTGGCGGGATCTGTCGGTCGTGGCCAAGCGCCGCCTGCTGCGAATCCGCCGAGAGGTCTATCTGACGGCGCTGGACGAGTTCCTCGTGCAGCAGAACCTCTGCTGCGAGTGCCACGACAACGTTATCGCAGAGTGGGAGGACCACGAGCGCAAGCGCTCGGGCAGCCGCGCGCTGCAGGACGTCTTCAGCGTCTTCCCGCCGTTCCTGGACGACGACGAGGACGAGGACGACGAAGACGTCGATGACGAGGATGACGAGGACGAAGACGACGAAGACGCGTTCAGCGGGGAAATGAACGAGTCGGATGAGGACGTTCTTGAGTCGGACGGGATAGTGCTAGATGAAGGCGAGGCGGCATTCAGATATGAGCTCGATCATGAGCGTCGGCGGGCTGGATCCTCGGGGCGCTCCTCGATGCTGACGGACGAGTATTTAGCGGCATTGGAGGTCGGTAAGCGACAGGAGGACGAGCTGCTGCGGCTGATTCAGAAGGAAGAACGATACATTATTATTCGGGAGGACCACTCCGACTTTATCATGGACCTGATCCGCTGCGGCGAGCAATTCAGCTATTTATCCCCGTTCCGTCCGGGTCTGGACGGGGATGACGAGAGTGAAGAGGACGAAGACGATGACACCGAGTGCCCTGGCGCCAATACGTCGCACCTGGCGCAGGAGTACCTCCTCGAAGTCCTCGCAATAAAGTTCCGAGAGCAGGTGCGGATGCAGTTATTTAATGGCGATCGTCGCTGCCATTCCTGACCAACCTTCGATGTGATCTGCTCAACAGCTGGAAGATGCGTACCAGGAAGCGCTGCAGCACTCGCTGGCAATTCAAGCAGAGCTGCTTCGAGACGAGCTAGCTGATTTGCAATCGACGCAGAAGCAGCAGTCTGCCTCGACTGGGAAGAAGAAGAAGAGCAAAAAGCGCAAGAAGAAGGACGCTGCAACCACCGCACCGCTGAAAAACACAGAAGAAGGCAAGAAGTCTCCAGGCGTCAACTCGGTCAGGCAGCCGTCGCCTAACGCGCAGGGCCGCCGAGAGCAAAAGTCGTTGCCAGACTTGGATGCTTTCAAGTCGTTCGACCTGGATTCGGAAGTTGAATCCGGTGGCCCAGAAGACGACGAGCTGGACCGCGAGGTCGAGCAGTTCCGACTTTTGCTGGAAAAGATCAACGCCGAGAGTGCGGCGCGCACCAAGAAGAAGCTGGTGCTGCCGCCTGAAACATTCGCGCGACTCTCAACCATGGCGGTGTCGTAGCCCATCTTCAGAGGACTTCAGGGATGCGTATTGGAGGCAGCTGAAAGGGGAATACAATACAGAGGCCTAATTGGTAGTTGCGTCGTGTATCCGCGGTTTTTGTTTTTTTGCATATCAACAAACTGGGTTAACTACTTTGTTTTACGAGCCTCGATTACGCCGAGCCGGCAACACAACATAATGGACGCATTGGAATCCGAGCGATCTCCATCGACATCCATCGCACTAAAAAACGCATCACCTTCACCAGAATTCCAAGGAGTTCCACGTCCGCGCCATTTTGGCGCGAGTCGAGTCCGCATTGGCGCCATCTGCTGCTCGCGACACCTCGTTTCAGTATGGCATACATTCCCCCAGTACCCGCGCTGCGCCCTTTCTAATCGATCCATTGCTGGTTCAACTCTTCAGAACTGCATTCGCCTCGGAGAAAGTGCAACTTGCCGAGTTCACCATGGGACGTCGCGCGCAGCCCCCGCCGTCGACTCTGGAGGCCGAGAGCAGCGCAAGCGAGGCGGAGGAGGGCGCCTGCGACGTGTGCGGGCAGCTGGGCGCGCGCGTGGCCGTCGCCTGCGCCGGCTGCGCTAGGAGCTTCCACCTGGGCTGCCTGACGCCGCCGCTGCGCCGCCGGCCGGTGCTGGCGCACGCCTGGAAGTGCGCCGAGTGCGCGGCGCAGGCGGCGGCGGTGGCGTCGCCGGTGGGGCGGAAGCGCGCGCTGCGGGGGAAGAAAGAGGCGCCGCGCAAGCTGGAAGATGTGGTGGATTTGGTGTCGGAAGGGGAGGAGGAGGAGGAGAAGCGGCCGGCGAAGAGGGCGAGGCGAGCGCCCAAGAAGGAGGCCAAGGGCGAGGTCAAGGCAGAGAAGCAGGAGAAGGCGGAGCGCAAGGAGAGCGACGACTTCATGGACGACGCGCCGCTCTCTCAGCTCCGCACGCCCTCGCGAGGCAAGGGGCAGGCGAAGAAGCCGACGAGCAAGGCCAAGGCGAAGCGGCCGGCGCGCGCGGCTGCAAAATCTGCTCGCCAAAAGGCAGCTAAAGATGATACTGATAGCGTCGACGATGAAAGCGACAGCGATTTTGTGGAGGAAGATGAAGCAAGCACCGAGTCGGACGATGACGCCTATGTGTCTGATGCTCCAAGCGAGCCAAACAACCGGCGCCAGTCCAAATCGCCAGCTGGAAAGCAGCGTCGAGCCCCAACGCCAAAGCCTCAAACACCAGCTCGAAGAAACGGCACGAATGGCAATACCAGTGACGCTGACTCGCTCGATTTGCCGGCCGAGCTCCAGGCTCCAGTAGAAGAAGAAGAAGAGGAAGAGTACGATGGGCCATCCTACTTTATTGAGTATGCGCCAAATGCTCGCTCAAAGGTAAGGACGGGTGTTGAGGGGTGTGCTGCTGTGAGTGAGCTCACGTATGCTCAATCGATCAGTGCAAGAGCTGTGAGCAGAAGCTTCCTGCTGGCATCATTCGCGTCGGTGTAAATATTCGACACTCGATGTTTGGCCAGGGCAAGTACTACAAGGTACGGTTTAGCAAACGCTTGACTTGTTCACACGCAATTACGACTGAGATTTGATGGAATGGCTACTTCTAGCACTTGGAATGTTCACAATTGTGCCTACCCGATGAAGCGAAGAGTGAACAAACTGGAGATGGCAGCAAGGGCGAGAACAAGAAAGTGGAGCAGCTTCCCGGCCTATCGGCGTTGTCGCCTAAAGACCAGGAGCGCGTGGCTGCCTACATGAGCAAGAACGCAGCGGATGGGGTAATCGATGAGCGCACTGATATTACCGATGATCAGTACTCAAAGAAAACGCGCATGCCTGAAAAGGATCCGTCGCCGCTCCTCACTGCCACACTCTTGCCGTACCAGCGAGAAGCGCTGGCGTGGATGGTGAATCAAGAAGCAAGCAACTACCGAGGAGGAATCCTTGCTGATGAGATGGGAATGGGGAAGACTATTCAAGCCATCTCTCTGATATTGGAGAATCCGCGCGCTGATGCCCCACCGCCTAAGACTGGGAAGAAGAAGTCCATGCAGCAATCGCCACTGGTTCGAGGCGGCACTCTAGTTGTGTGCCCCGTTGTCGCCGTGATGCAGTGGAAATCAGAAATCGAGCGATTCGTGGAGCCTGGTCACTTGTCGATTTACATTCACCACGGCCCCAAGCGCGACGATTTGCCGTCTCGTATTGCATCACACGACATCGTGCTCACAACATACTCGATTATTGAGAATGAAGTGCGCAAGACCCTCGGTTGGTCCAAAGTCGCATGCAAGTACTGTAAGAAGAAGTATTTGCCTGAGAAGCTGGTTACACACAACAAGTACTTTTGCGGACCGAACGCAAAGAAGACACTGCGTCAAGACAAGCAGCAGCGGAAAGCACCTCGACGAAAGCTGGCTGCTGGAGAAGAGGAAGCCAGTGATGAAGATGAGTTTGGATATCCAAAGAAACCAGCAGCAAAGCCCAAGGCCAAGGCCCCGCCCAAGAAGAGTGGAAAGAAGAAAGTGATAGAAGACTCGAGCGATGATGACGAGCTGGTGGCAAAAAAATCGAAGGGCAAGTCTCCGCTTCATGCAATTCACTGGACACGCATTGTGTTGGATGAGGCACACTACATCAAAGACCGCAAATGCAACACAGCGCGTGGCGTTTTCGAGCTGAAGTCGGACTACAAGTGGTGTTTGACTGGTACGCATTTGTATTTGATCGAGTGTTTTGCTTATCAAAACTTACACTCTGTTGCAATCCAGGAACGCCCTTGCAGAACCGAATTGGCGAGCTATTCTCGCTCATTCGATTCCTCCAGATCCCGACGTACGCATACTATCACTGCGCTGACTGCGATTGCCAGATGTTGGATTTTGAGTACGTGCTTGCTATCGCGCCAAAAGCTAGATGAGCTGGATGATTTGACAAATGCGATTGCCTTCTGTACATTAGCTTCCCCGATCGCAAGTGTCCCCAGTGCCCTCATACGTCTATCAAGCATTTCTCGTTCTTTAACAAAAAGGTCGTTATCCCAATTCAGTCGTATGGTTACGTGGCTGAGGGCAAGATCGCGATGCTTCGACTCCAGAACGACGTGCTCCAGCATGTGCGTATGCTCAAACTTATGGGGACAGCAGTTTAATTTGCTAACAAGTGGCGTGGCTTGCTCCATTACAGATTCTGCTCCGCCGCACTAAAGAAGGCCGTGCTGACGACATCAGCCTCCCTCCAAAGCTCGTTCGTATTCGAAAAGACCGTCTTGACGAGCGTGAAAACGACTTCTACGAGGCGATTTACACGCAGAGCCAAGCTCAGTTCAACACGTATGTATCGTCGGGGACTCTGCTCAACAACTACGCGCATATTTTCGACCTCTTGGTTCGGCTGCGCCAAGCTGTCGACCACCCGTACCTCGTAATCTACTCCAAGTCCAATCCCGCGCTGCAGCTCCCGATTTCTGCCGAGCATGATACTCCGATGTCGACGGTTTACCCTGCTGCTCGGCCCGTGATTGAGCAAAAGCCGCTCAGCACTGTATCACCTGAAGACGAAAACGGCGACGGTGATAGCCCTGATAATGCAGGTCTATGTACGATTTGTCACGAGGACGTGGAAGATCTGGTTGTCTCGAAATGTGGCCATGACTTCTGTCGTGAGTGTGTGAAAGAGTTTATCGAATCCCTTCCTGTAGGGGCAGCAGCTTCTTGCCCTGCCTGCTCAAAGCCGTTAACTGTGGAGCTGTCGAAGACATGTGAGGTCGAAGAGTGGAATGTTAGCACTGCGGCGGACCAATCCAAGTCGCCAAAAGCCAGTCGCCCAGCGGTGAAAGCCATTGATCTATCCAAGTTCCACAAGCACAGTATCCTTCACCGCGTCTCGGATATCAATTCCTTCCAGACAAGTACCAAGATTGAGGCTCTTATGCAAGAGCTCGAGCTAATGCGCATTCGAGACCCATCTGGTAAAGCTATCATCTTTTCGCAGTTCGTCAATATGCTGGATATCATTCAGCACCGCCTCACCTTGGGTGGCGTTAAGTGCGTCAAGCTGTCGGGAAACATGACGATGGACGTCCGTGATCGAACGATTCGAGCATTTCGCGAAGACTCATCCATTACAGCGTTCTTGGTGAGCCTAAAGGCTGGTGGCGTGGCGCTTAACCTGACCATCGCATCGCAGTACGTGCTGGTTGATGATTCGAGTGATTGTTCTATTGCCATTGCCTGCCTGACACGTGGCTGTTGTCGTTTGTAGTATCTTTCTCATGGATCCGTGGTGGAACCCTGCGGCGGAAAACCAGGCGATCGATCGAACCCACCGTTTGGGGCAGTTCAAGCCCGTGCAAGCCACGCGATTCATCATCGCTGGGACGGTCGAGGAGCGTATCCTAAAGCTGCAAGAAAAGAAACGACTCATCTTTGAGGGGACAGTCGGCGCAAGCGTCAGTGCAATTTGCCGCCTCACGGAAGAGGACTTGCGCTTCCTCTTCTCGAGATGAGTGGGTGGGTGGATCAGGTGATGCATGCAGGGTGTGCCATCGTATATGCATGGGCAAGGGAGAGAAACATGATATGAACGAATACAACCGAAGAAGCTATCTCAAAAAGGGAAAATTATGTTACGAATGAGGTCCTACCACCTCGAAGCGAATAGCAAAAAGACAAAATGAAGAGGTGACCTACCGCACCTCATACATGTCGGGCGAAAACAAAAAGGAAAAACTGAAGATTGAAACAGCAAAGTCGCGCGGGGAAATGCAGTGCAGCCAGCAGCAGCAGTCGACGCAGCAGCCAGCAAGGGCACAGCTCAGTTCACGACGAGTATCTTGGGCGACTGCCGTACCCACCCGACTGGTGACGCTCGGATAGGTCGTAGGCGCTTGAGCGCTGTTGCATTTGCTGCTGGTGATACTGGTGAAATTGATGCGGGTAACGGGCACTCTCTTGCTGGCCGTATGTGCGGTAGCTGGTGCTAGGAGGCGCGATCGCAGCGACTGCAGCCATTTGCGCGGCCAGAATCGCTTGTGCCTGGTGCGGATCCATGACCAGCAAGCTCGCCTGCTGCTGGGGCGAGTAGTACTGGCTCGAGTGGTACGGGTTGAACTGCGAATTCTGGTGTGTCAGTAAAGACGCAGCCGACCCATACGCGCGCGCAGACACATACTGTTCTTCGTGCCGCGAATGCTGGTTGTGCTGCTGATAATAATTTGGCGGCGTATTACTGTAGAATGACTGTTGCGGCGACGACTGCTTTCTGAATGATCCATTGTTGTTGGGGAGCTTAGGGGCTGGGAAATGCTCCGGCCGCCCGCGATTTGGGCCGGAACTTACAAACACAAGTGGACGATATGATTCGTGCTTTTCGAGCAGACTTGAGTTCTGGAACCGCGCGATCATTGCCTGCTTGCCTTGCAGGCGCGCGTACGAAATGGCGCAGACCTTCTCGCTGTTGAAGTTTGTCCACTTCTGACCGTCGAACTCGCGGTAGAACGATACAATACTTCGTGCCTCGATGAAGTTAATGAAGGCGTACCCCATGTTGCACTTGTTCTTGAAATCGATCGGCAGGTAGAAGAAATCGTACTGGCCGCGGTGGTGCTGATTGATCTCCGTCAGCAGCATCTGCTGTGTGTACTTGTTTGGGATGTTGCGAATCATCAGCGTCGTGCGCGTGTCCTCGCCAGACGCCACACGCTCAATTGACAAACAAAACTCGCCAGTTCCTTGATCATGACGCCCTTGACCGGGAATTGAACGCGTAGACCCGCTATCACTCCCATAGTGATGGTATCCGTACATATTCGTGGGAGTCTGGTTGCTAGGGCGATACTGCTCTTGGTACTGGTTCGATGCCACAAACTTTGTGGCTGACATGAAAGACGAAGAAGACATCATTGGGTCGACGCGTACTCGACTTGATGACAAGCTCTCTGGCTGATACTGGTTTGCGAGCTCGCTCAACTCGCTACCGCCGATATCGTCGTCGTATCCTGCCTCGTTCGAAAAACGTGAAGATCCGGAGTGATGCGTTGGAGGATACGTCGCACATGTGAGTTGACTGCTCGACATGGGAAACGAATTACGTCCCATTGACACTCCCATGGCTTCAAATCGATCTGCCGCAGCGGCCGCAGCATCGTTGCAATCACCATGTGATGAGGAAACCTGCGTGTACATTGAGCTGCTTCGGATACGCCCACCGCCGATAGAATGTGCCCAGATACGCTCGTCGGATGCTGGATGAACTTTGAATCTCGGTGGTGTCGTTGGATCGAGCGTCGGGCTGTCGCTGCTGGGGTGCTCGGATCCGACCAATGTCGATGTTGACGAGCTCGACGGCGGGCCATCCATGAAGGATGCATTGAGTGATGAAGCTACCGAGGACGTTGGCGATGTCAGCATCGACGTTGAGCTCGACGAAAAGCTCTTTGGCCGAGGCTTGAGATTGCGCATGGGCCCAACGACGGACAATTGCTCGACGCATTCCTGAAACCGCTGAATCTTTGACATGTCAAGCGTCGATGAAGGCGCACGCACGACCGAAATCGACTTGCAGCCGTTCGAAGAGAGTCCGTGCAGCGCTAGCGGCACCACACGACTATCATTGAACTCGACGAGAAACTTGTTGCGGGCGTGGGCTTCCAGCTGCATGACACTGGCGACCTCGCCGAAGTGAGAGCAGAACTGGCGCATTGCTGTCGGGGACACGCGCGCGTCGTCGCTGCTTTGATCGAGCGTCACGAGAACCGTAGCGCTGTTGACGTCGTCCGGAGACTCGTACGGTAGGGAGAAGTGGACCATCTCGGCGCGAGGCGAAGTGTGAGCCGGGCTGAACAGCGGAGAAGAGGACGGCGATGAAGCAGCCTGGTCCACGTTGAGTGACTTTACAGCAGTGATGGCGCTGCGAAGCTCGAAGAATGTAAAGAGCAGCAGGCCTTCGCTCGCGAGCTCGCTTCGAACTCGCGCCACGATTCCATAGTTCTGCAGAGCGACGCTACCGCGTCAGTTCACGTTCCAAAGTAGCGTCGTGCCATGAAACTTTGTCACGTACGTGCATCATGTCGCTGAGGTGCTGGACGTCGTCGGGGTCGAAATGCAGCGCACCGCTCTTGACGAGCACATGTCGAGTGGCGAAGCTGGTCTTGAGCGCCTTCCAGAGCTCGAGGACGGTGTCTTTCGGCAGAGCCGTCGGTGCGCGCGCGTCTAAATAGTGTTGCTGGTTGTCTAATGTTGCAGTGAGCGCGTTGGCACCGATGGCCTCGTGCCACAACGAGCGGTCGCTCGCGCGGGACCCCAGAGTCGAGGTGTAGTCCGAGAAGCTCCGAGGGCGGTTGTTGAAGGAGGAGCCCGTAGCTCGAGTGTCTGCGTCGTCCTGCTCGATATAAAACAAGTCAGAGATCCACCTTAGCTTCATCATGAAGACGCGGAAATCCTTCGCACCGAGTGCGCGATCCGCAGTGAGCGCAGCGAGTTGGAGAGCGCGTCGCCTTGGTCGTCCAGCGCGTCGATCGACAGCGATCGCAGATGCCTCCACTGCTAACAGCACACGCGCTCATTAGAAGAAACCCAGCCGAGATCTCACCAGTTGACGGCAAGCGAGCGCACCTCGAGCGCCGGGTCGGCCCTATCCGCGGAGCCGGGCCTGTCGCCGAGCGAGTGCGCGCTCCAGCCGCTCCACATGTCGAACGCGTCCGCGTGCGCCGGCTGCTGCTCGCCCTCCTTGACGTTCTCGTCAGCCACCGCTCGCTCGTCTTGGCGCTGGTTGTCTTCCTCTTGGTCTTGGCCTTCATCGCGATCTTGGCCCTCGTCCTCGCCGTACACGGGCGAGCCCGCGGGCGAGAGCGTGGCCTGCGACTCGGAGCGCGCGAGCGCGAGCGCGAGGCTCAGCGGCCGCGCCCGCTCGTCCGCTCGGTCGTCGCGCTTGTCATGGCAGCGCCGCATCCAGCCGGGGCTCGCGCTCTGAACGCTCGCGCTCTGGGGCTGCGCGCCGGCAGCCGAGTGCTCCGCCGAGCTGCTCCAGGTCGCGACCGCGTCCGTTTCCGGTCGGTTTCTGCCTCGAACCTGCGAGTCGCCGCGATCCGTTGCCCGCCGAAGCTGCGCCTGGCGTCTCGGGCGAGCGGGAGAAGCCAAGATTTCCGCCCGCCGGCCGTCAGATACGCCGCTCGCTCGATTGATCGATCGCCTGGGTGTATCGGCTCGAGCCTCGCCTCGCCTCGCCTCGCCTCGCTTGGGGCCGCCGATCTTTGGGTGGAGAAGAACGACAGGCGCCTGCCTCTATCTGCAGCTTGGGGCTACTGTGCGTCGCCCGCAAGGATCGCGCCATTTGGGCGACTGCTGGGCAGAAAAGCATCCACCGCGCGCGCCAATCGCAGCCGCGCGCGGATAAAACGCCGTCCCACTGTATCTGGCCAGAAAACCGACCCACGACACCTCGCCGGATCGGATCGTCGATACCGTACGGCCGTCAGTGCCGAACTCAGCGACTGGAGATCGCTGTTACGATGCGAGTGGGGCGTGGCGCTAGCGACTCGATGCAGGTGTCGTCGACCCTGCGAGGTCCACTGGCTCGGCGTGGCATCGTGCTCGCCGCCGCGAGTCGCCGGCATGCCACGAGGTGTCGGCAATTCGAACCGCCCGAAAAAGATCGCCGAACCGCGCCGGAAGGTGCCAGGCGCGTTCCAAAAAAAGGCGCGTTATTGGTCAATATTTTTTACCTTTTATGGTTTTTGACCAATCCACGCGCGACCACGATTTGTGGTCAGGCCTCACAATGCACCTGCGCTGTAGGTAGGGCTATAAGGACAGTTTCGCACGCAGCCACCCACGTCCGGCCCGAATATTATAAATTTTCAACCAATAATCGCGAGATTTAATCATGTTGCTAAAATCCGTATTATGGTATTTACCTGCGACGAGCTGGCGAGGGCGACGACGCTCGCGGAGAGCGCCTGGGCGGCGACGGAGACGACGGAGGAGCCCCGCGAGGCTCCGGGTCGAGCGCAAAGCGGCGGAAGCGCGCCTCCACGAAGCCCACGTTGGTGCCCGGGAG